>VXAU01000575.1:1256012-1284836 GCA_013399695.1 Formicarius rufipectus | reverse complement strand
CCCCCCCCTTTTTTTTTTTTCATTTTAAAAACCATAGCTTTTTGACAGTTATTGTTGAAGAATATTGGAATGTTCTCCTTCTTGAAGGAGTCTGTGCTGCTCTGGGATTGTAGTATGTGTGTGTATGTGTGTTTTCTTTTCTTGCCCCACCTATTCCCTTCTCTTATCCCACCTCTCACACATACCTGCTCACAACAAAGTACTTACTGGTACCTTAATAGTATAAAGTCATAGTGCTTGAGAAATAAACTACTTCATGTTGCAGTGTCTTGCGTTTTGCATGTGTTACTAAAATAAGTTAGGTATGTTGTAAACCACAGAATGGAAAAAATGTTGGTCTTTAAATATTTCTAGTTAAACTAAATGTAAGTAAACATACACTTTTTTGTTTTTTTTCTTTTTTTTTCTTTAAAGAAAACAAGAGGCAAGGAGGTTTAAGAACATTTTTCTTGACTCACTCCTGCTGATCTTCTGCCTTTATTTGAATTCCTACAGGTGTCAGCAGAAATTTAATTTCCATGCAACTGATTAGTTTGCAAACACTAAAAACAGAACCACAATCCAAAATAAAATGGCTGCTCAGAATAATTAACTTATGCCTGAAGCTAATCTTTGATTTTGGTATATGACTTTCTCTCAAGTTATTGTGAGACTAAAAAAGGAATCCCAAGTGAAGAAAGTGAGAAATCTAAGCAGTTAAAAAAGAATTTGATATTAAGTGTAGCTATTTTGCTTCACTAAATCTCCATTCTGAATACATGTAGGAAAATTGATACTGTCTGCAGTGGACAATAAAATGCAATTGAATTTCAAAAGATATATATGTCTGATGCTTCAGTTAAATTGGCTTTTCTTCAGCATCTGATAACCTTCCATTTAACAGTCTCAGGGGTGTGTGAGGTACTTTACAATGCTGTTGTTCCCATGTACAGTCATTTGTACTCTCAGAAAGTAAATGGCTTATCTTTTTTGTTAGAAAATGGAATTTAACAGTAACAGAGCAAACTGTTCATTCTGTATATGTAAATAACTGGTGTTGTGAGGTCTGTAACAATTCCTGAGCTGATGAGCGGGAGATACATGAGTATGTACGGCACCAAATATCTGCCTTAGACTGAAAGCACACTGATGTGGAAAACTGCTAACTTATATTCTAAATACTTGGGCCTCAGTTTTAATGCTGCATTCCTTTTTAAACAACTCTGTAAGTTTACTGATCAGGGCAGGTACATGGTTTCAATAACATCTTAAACCATGAATAAGGGAAAGAAGCATTTTTTAAAGTTGCATGACAGTGTCTGTATTCATCATACGTAGATCTGTTAATTGTATTCTTTGCTCAAAGATTTATTTTTCAGACTGAGAGCCCAGGGCAAAAAATTTTCTCATACCACAACAAGGTATGATAATTTCTGATTAATTTTTATTATGTTGACACAAGTGTTGGGTAACTGTAGCTTTGCCGCTTTACAAATGAACTTATAAATCCCGGCCCCGCTCTTATAAGCCCTTGCATTCAGTGCTAGACTTTAAAGCTAAAACTAAACCCCATTGGTTATCTTGTATTTTGTTTTATTGCCAACCCTGACTTAGTGAATCACTTTATGAAAAGTTTCTCTTCTTGCCTGGTGGTCTCTTGGTGAACAAATGTGTGTAGTTAAGGAGTTGTCAAACTGTTAGCTTCACAAATCAAGCTGGTATGTAGTTTTGGCATGTCTTTCTGTGTTTTTTATTCAAATTGTAAAAGAAAACTATAATTGGAACAAATTATTTTGCATTAAATAATGAGCTGGGGAAGATGTACACCTACTAAGAGAACTGAACTAGTTTACTGAACTAGTTGGAAAGGAATAGCCTTGAGTGCAGTAAAGAAGTGTTTTTCTTGTGTAAGTTCCTGAACCAAATTTGGAGTTGACAGCTCTTTGACATCAGTTTTCTGAAGCCTCAGCTCACATTCCTGCTTCAGAAGTAGCTCTGGGCAAGACAAAGAGCTGTTGGGGAGTAGGGCTTGCATACAAGTAATTTCAAAGGTGTTTGTTCAGATTCCTAAAAAATGGAAGAAATAATCTGCTGTTCTGCTGTTACAGTGGTCTGTGAGTTCCAAAACACTTTACTAGAGGTTTGTATTCTGTCAGTTTGTGTGTAGTGTGGTTCCACTCTTTCCTTCTTATGACTAGTTTCCTGGTTATTTTCTTGTTGAATGTGCTAGAAGAAATGCACCGTAAACAGGGTTTGAGGCTTTGCAAAAATTGGCCATTTTTGAAATCTAAATCGTCATGAGATAAAAGAATAAGATGCTTCAATTTGCTGCATGGCATGTTGTGGTGGAAGTCGAGCATCTAGAGACCAAGCTGACTGCAGAGTTACCATGTCTTGTTGCAGTTTAGCTAAACTGCTGCTTATACTAGAAGCTATTAAAATACAGTTTACTTGCTTGGGTTGTTGTGTCAAATCTATGTAATGAAGTGCTATGAGTGTTTTCATTTGCAGTGTGTTATTTCAAGATGTACCAGCACAGTGTTGAATTCATTCAAGTCTTGTGCTCAAGTGTCATGGTTTAACTCCAGCCAGCAGCAAAACCCCAAACAGATGCTCACTCACTCCCCCACCACAGGGATTATGGGGAGAATAAGAGCATAAAAGTGAGAAAACTCATGGGTTGAGATAAAGACATTTTAATAGGGAAGGCAAAAACCACACATACAAGGAAAACAGGATTAATTTGCTGCTTCCCATGGGCAGGCAAGTGTTCAGCCATCTCCAGGAGAGCAGGGTCCCATGGTATGTAACAGTTACCTGGGAAGACCAACAGGATAACTCCAAACATTCCCCCTTTTCTAATTCTTCTCCCCACTTTATATACTGTGCATGATGTCAAATTGTATGAAATATCCCTTTGTTCATTTGGCGTCTGCTGTCCCGGCTGTGCCTCCTCTCGGCCTTCCATGCACACCCAACTTCCTTGCCAGCGTTGGCAGTATGTAAAGCAGAGAAGGCCTTGACTCTATGTAAGTACTGCTCAGCAATAACAAAAACATCTGTAGCTTATTAATCCTGTGTTCAGCACAAATCCAAAACACAGCCCCATATGAGCCTCTGTGAAGCAAATTAACCCTACCCTGGTCAAAGCCAGCATATCAGATAAGCTTTAGTAAATCAAACTCTAATTTACAAGCTGAAGTTTTTCTCAGGAAATGAATTTTACCTCAATTTACAGTATGTGTTAGCCATAGTAAAGTACAGTATATAGTGCATGCTATACTATGCAACACTTACAGGTTATAATATTTTATATTAGCGTCTTATATTATAAAATGGATTAGTATTGAGAAGAGTTATGCAGTAATGTTTTTTTACAGTAAATTGGTTTGGTTTTCGTCATTTCAGTTACAGTTAGGTATCTAGCTAATATTGCCATTTGCTAAAGAATGGTTTAATAAGTCACAATTTGGTTAATTTTGAAATAAAAATTTTGTCCCAAAATCTAATTATATTGGAAAACATTGAAATAAAGGTTTCACTAATTTTTATTGTTTGTTTGTTTGTTTTTCTAATATACTCTTTTCAGAAAAACATTCTGTTGAGCTTTTCTCTGAAATAACTTAGAACTCTAGATTTACAGTTTCACAGCATTTTGTATCAAACTGAAAAATGACCAGTTGGAAAGTATGTGTCCACTGGTACTTAGATTTACTTGCTGTGTAAGTTGTGCTGCATGGAAATGGATTTTGTGCATTCAGTAGTACTCTTGGATGATTTAAGTAAAGCTGCTCTTTGTGTCACTCTCTGCCTCTGTGTGTGAAATCCCATAAGCTTTATTAACTCTGTTCTAGGTTTGCTTACACTGTTGTTTAACCTCAGTTGGCAGCTCAGTATCACATAGCTGCTGTGGGACTGGCAGAATCAGAAAGTTTGAAAGGTAGAAAATTTGTGACTTGAGATAAAGAGAGTTCAACAGGTAAATCAAAACCTGTGCATGCAAACAGAGCAAAACAAAGAATATATTTACTACGTCCCAAGAGTGGGCAGGTGTTCAGGCATTTCTAGGAAATGCATAATGGTTACTTAGGAAGACAAATGCCATCATTCCAAATGTCTTCTTCATTCTTCTTCCTCCAGCTTTGTATGCTAAGCATGATGCCATGTTATGTCATATTCCTTTGTCAGCTATGGTCAGCTGTTCTGTTTGTGACCCACATCCTCCTTGTTGGCAGGGTACTATGAGGAGCTGAAAAGTCCTTTACTTTGTGTAAGCACTGCTTAGCAGCAACTAAAACATCAGTGTGTTACAACATTATTCTTGTCTTGAATCCAAAGCACAGCACTATACCAGCTACTGGGAAGAAAAATACCTCTATTTCAGCCAAACTCAAGACAATTATCTATGATAGAAATGATCAGCACAATCACTATAGCATATGTAAAAAGGTTGTTTTTGAGAGCCATGAGATTTGGGTTCTGCTTTTATTTCTCACACAGGTTTTCTATTTGATTCAGGCGAAATAATCTGGTTTAGTATTTAAAAATGCGTGCAAGTAAGCAAGTACTGTTAACCTGTAATTGTTCAATGGAACTGCAAAAGTACTCGTTTCAACTGAGACTTTTTTTTGTTTTTTACAAGGGCATGTAGTGACAGGACAAAGGGTACTGGTTTCAAACTGAAAGAGAGTAGGTGTAGATTGGGTGTTAGAAGGAAACTCTTTACTGTGAGGGTGGTGAGGCACCTTCACACGTTGCCTAGAGAAATTGTGGATGCCCCATTCCTGGAAGGGTTCAAGGCCTGGTTGGATGGGGCTTTGCGCAACCTGGTCTGAAAGGTGTCCCTGCCCATGGAAGGGAGGGTTGGAGCTAGATGATATTTAAGGTCCCTTTCAACCTAAACCATATATGTCAATAATTGTCTTTTGTGCTAAATTATTTTCCTACAGTAAATTAAAAATATTTTTTGTTGGTAGGTTTTCTTTGATGAAAGTGTAGGATCAGATTTCTTGGTTTAGAACACAAAAAGAAAAAAAAATGCAGATTCATTTTTTTCAAGTAAAACTTTCAGGTAGCAGTACTTTGGTTCCTGAAAAACATTGTAGCTGTCCTGGTTAGAATCCTTTTCCCCTTCAGATGGTGTTTAAGGTTTCTTGGGGCTTTATTAACCTCCCAAATACCTAGCTATTTTTTATAGTTAATGCTGTACCTCTGCACTGTCTGGCAATGATTGTGTAACTGGTTGTTCTCACAGGACATAGATGATGATGATTTATGGAGTTGGTTAAAATATATCTGTGAGTAAAAAAGCTAGTATAAAACCTACATGAAATTCAAATCTTAAATAAACTTTATCTCTTCAGTATTATACATCATTCACATTAGCAATCTTTATCCTATGTATAAGGATAATGTACTTGTAGATTAGCATCCCTTTGAAAAATTTGAATAGATGAGTGTATATTGTGTAGTTTTATTGATTCGTCCAAGATTTCACAAATATTCATTAGAAAGAAAGAAACAAGTACAATATACAAGCAAATCTGGAATCATAATTATCTAACGGACCAGCAAAAATCTGTTGCCATAGTGAAATTGCTTCTTACAAAAATAGAAATATTTTGCGGGGGAAATGTTGGCCACTTTTGTGGTTGCTTACTTTGGGATATCAACTGGAAATGGCTGTTTGTGAATGTGATACTACTAGGTGTGCTTTACTTGCACTTTCTATTATTATCCTCCTTTTGCTTAACCATATGAAAAAAATACATCCTTAGTAATTCAGATTTGAAAGAATCATGGAAATGTGACAATTGCAGAATTTTTCAAAGCAGCTTTTGTTGAAATTAACTGTAAAAATATATGTATTGTGAGGTAATGGAAATATGTTTGAGGGGAAAAACATGTATTAAAACGTGTAATGCGTCAGGATTGCACCATTTATTAGCGCCTTTTTTTAAATTGTTTTCTCCACTTAAATGGAAAATTTGGGTTTGCCTTTGGTTTTAATTCAGTCTTTTCTATTCACAGAAAGGTTCACTTGCATGTTGTTACTCCATTAAAAACATTGCACAGATAGTGCCAGTCAGAATTAAGAACAGCTAAGTCTAGCATTTTCAAAGAAAGTAAAAGAAAAAAAAAAAAAAGGGAAAATAACTCAATAACTCTCTTTTTTATTTTTCTCATGCATCAGCATTTTCTGTTAAAAAAAGAAATAATTGGGGCAATTGTATATTTAGTGTCAAAATTGTTATTGGCTGAATAGCTAACTTTTTCAAATGTGTTTGGCCCTCATAATGCTACTGTAGCATCTCTGTAGCAGTTCATTCTAGTTCACCTGGATTTATATATTTATTTGCTTGGGAAAAGTGATCCTGTCTGTAGTGAAATATGTGTTTCCCCTTCTAACCTATGTTATCTGATGAAATTAAAATAAAAGCTTTTTAAGAAATCCATTATAATATCTCAGAAAGACTTAAGACTCAAACTGAAATCTGTCCTCTGCAGGCAAGCAGATTAGCAAGACTAATGGTGAGCGGATGGGCATACTACCTTTTTTTGCCAAAACCCTGCTGTCCATGTTTCTTCCTCTCCATATGTTGCCCTGTTTTTATAAGCACTGTAGTCATGTTTGAGGCTTCAGCTGACTGCAGGATGTCATTGTCAGGAGTGCTGTGTCTTCCTCATGACAGTAGGCAAGGGAGTGAAAATAGTGAGAAATTCCGTGTTTGTTCCCACCTTGCAGATGCGGAATTTATCCACCAGGGTTACTGTATCTCTCACAGTCGTGAGGTCTGAGGACGAGCCAACCAACCACCAGAGCAGAGCTCCTCATGGTCTGTGTAGTAACACAGTCAGAAGGCCAGCCTTGCTACATGTGAAACAAGCTCTCTCCACCTTAATTTTTTTATTCAAACTTTCCAAATGTTTTTTGTCTTTTTGTGAAGTCTGCAGGGCCTGGTAGTTCATGCAATAGGAATATTGTTGTTGTAGCTCAAAGGAGATGGTTTTGTTTGACCTGTAGCCAGTTTCTTGAAAAGAGCTATGAGTTTTTGTGCCTGTCTTTATTGCCCAGTGACCTGTAGAGCACTAAAGCCATCAAAATTGTATCTAAACAGCATGACAATACTGATTGTTGATCATAATCAATTTGAAAATTTACAGAAGTATTTCTGATAAGGACATCAAAAATTTCTTCTGTAGCAAGGTAGAATAGTGTTTTTTAAATTTAGATCGTATTGATACATGATTCTTGTAGAAATCATGGGTGTTTGGTTACAGCCCTTAGTGATTTAATTTGTCTCTTTAATGAATATTGAATGAATCATCAATTATAATTAATTTTCTCTCTGTAAATTAATGAGAATCCATTTTTGCTGATAGAAAGCTAAATATTCAGGGATAAGGAGAGAATCCCAGTTTAAAAAAACTGAAAAGCTTAGTTGTCCTGTCAGCTGATGCAGCTTTTTGTGTCTTTACAAGCCATTAGGAACCCAGTTTGTAAGAAGGGTGTCTACTAATGCTAACGATCTTTAGAGGTAAAAGACAGCTTATGGCTGGAGGTAAAGAGAGAGGCTCAGGTGATTCACAGGTCTTAAGCTAAGCTCGACTCCCTTCATTGCTCTCTGAAGACCTCTGTGTGTGCATGCAGGTGTGTGTATATAATCCGAGGTTAAAGCACATGTTGCCTTTCATATCTGTGACAGTTACAGCAGAATGACTTTATCTTCCAATAAATGAGAGTAACTGCAGGCTTTGTACATGATGAGTACGGGTGATGCATCTTAAATTTTTCTTTTATTGAAAGGATCGTGATATTTCAGGTACAATTCACTTTTCTTTGTGCCAAAAGCATGAGACTAGGTGGTATTTCTCAGCTGGCTTGCAAAGAAAGTTTTTTTGTGATTCTGGTCTTCTAAGTCCCTTTTTAAATGAACCTTAAGTGCCTAGTTTATTACATATTGTTTTACCCCATCTCCTTTTAATCAAATCAGAGTTTAAAAAATAATGGAAGTGTTAGTAATAAAATGAAGTTGCGGGGTTTTTTCCTAATGAAAGAGCAGTAGTAAGTTCAGGTACCTTTTTTTGCATCAATCCAACTTCTGTGTCTATAATGTGCTTGCTTTATTTGGCATGAGTGTCCTCATATAATCATTTGTGTTTCTTACAGCTAAGAAACAGTTGTCTACTGAGTAGTAATGGATTAACTGTATCCCATAACTGATGCAAAAACATTGAATCAATTTCTCTTTATTTCAGGTGATCAGACTTTAAGAATTTGGGATGTGAAAGCACCAGGAGTCAAACTTGTGATACCAGCCCACCAGGCTGAGATCTTGAGCTGTGACTGGTGCAAATATGATGAGGTATAAAATTGTTCATCCCACTGATTACCTAATTGAACTACTCGCGTTAAATGGCAGGGGTTTCTACTGCAACATTATTGCATCTTCTCTTCTTAAAAATGTCTAGTTGTTTTGTTGCTCTCATTCATCATTACATCTCCAAAAGAACTTTGTTTCAGCAGATAGATTGCCCAAGTCGATCAGAGATTTTGCTTACTCTTTCATATAGTGGACAGAACAGTCCATAGTGGAGAAACACTTTATGTTTCTATGTGGTCTTTAATTTATACACTAGAGACCTGGCCTCATTTAAGATTTATTCATCTGTATTGTTGGATTTATCTGACTTTTGTATCCACCATGCATGGCTTCAATTTAGTAATTAAATTGTCCTGATATATCTGTTTTATCAAATCATCAGAACTTGCTGGTAACTGGTGCAGTTGACTGTAGCTTGAAAGGCTGGGATCTGCGGAACATCCGGCAACCAGTGTTTGTCTTGCTTGGTCATACCTATGCTATCAGAAGAGTAAAAGTAAGTTGTATTTTATTTCCCATTGACCATCGCTGAATTGTTACACAAATTTTTCTGGAAAGCAGTAATATTTTGTATTATCTAATAACTAGGAGAAAAATGGGATTTTAAATATTACAGTAACTGTTCTTGAAAACTTTCAACTTAGCACTGTAAAACGTTTTTATGTTTAGTATCTTGCTGGGATTTCAAAGTAAATAACATCTTCAAAGTCAGTATATTTCCACAAGGAGTGTTAGAGGGCTTGAGAGGGGGTTTGTAGGTTTACTTAAGCTAAGCTGTATGGGAAATTTGATAGAGAAAATACTTCTCTCTATTCATTTTTAAATGATGCTGTGTTTGTCTTATTCACAAAAGACAAGGTATAGGACTTTTTCTGAATATGTATTTTTCTATATACAAAGAAAATACTGGTAACTTCGAAGAGATTGTGAAACTTTATGCATGAAAGGCTACAGATGTCTATACTGGATCTTTGTACTAATAGATCACCCACCAAAAGAAATTTGTTATAGATGCACAATGACATTTTTTATCATATTATATGAAAATATGTATCCAAATACCTTTTTAGGTAAACCCCAAAACTACTGTGTTTCAGTGTAAGATACTGAAGCCAGCTAAGAACATGAGAGTATTGAAGTGTCCTGAAAAGGGAGATAATACCTGATCCTTTTAAAGCCTTTCCAGAACAGATGTGGTTATTAATATTTTCTAAGAAGTGTGAACTGTGAGAAAAAATGTTATCCTGAGTCAGTATTTTTCCTCACATAGCTTTGCAATCTTCGGTATTTTTCTAAGATCTTTAGAAGTTACTGTACTTAGTTTGTAATTTGTCAGAAAAGAATATGACATAGCTAGTCATTCTGTATAACAAAGCCCGTTCATGATCAGACAAGCTGAGAAGCTCCTGCTCCTCCTTATCCCAGCTACCATTGCCTGCTGTCCCTACTGATGATTGATGCTCAGTCTTCTTTTCTAATTTAATGCCTGTATGACCACACTCTAATCTGGCTCTGTGAAATGTTCTTCAAAGCAGAAGAACACTTAGCAGTGCTGTTTGATATTGTTTATTTATTCTTGTTTTTTAAACAAGATAATTTTGCAACTCCAATTTGACAGCTATCAAGACAAATGAATCAATACAGACTGTCCACTTACTCTCCACAAGTTAGTGGGATCTTTTAAAAACAGCTCTGCCACTAAGGGATTCATGGCACATTGTTTTCATGATAAAATGGAGAAAGTGAATGCAGAATTGTTATTCACCCTAACCTGTGATAATAGAACTAAAGGACATGATGCAGCTTTGGAAGTTGTGTTTACAGACACCTGGGAGTGCTTCTCTTACACAGCAGATAGTAGACTTCGGGAATTAACTCTCTGCTCAAAAGGCTGCACAGACAGGAAGCATTACCAGGTTCATGTATAGCAGCTGGTTGATAAATAGATACTAGAAGAGCTGTATGAGTATAGCACTCTCGTCATCTGGGTCGGCATTAGGAAGAGCACTGCCAGCAAGGTGGGGGAGGTAATCCTCCCTGCTACCCACCACATCAGTGAGACCACTTGTGGAGTGCTGGGTCCAGTTTTGGGCTTCCCAGTAAAAGGGAGAGAGATATGGACATTCTGGAGTAAATTCAGCAAAGGGCCATAAAGAAGATTGAGAAACTGGAACTTCTGTCCTACCAGGAGAAGCTGAGATTTTTTGAGTGCAGAGAAGACAAGGTTTAGGGAGGATCTTATGACTGGAGGGAAATAGAGAAGACAAAACCTGATTCTTCTCAGTGGTATTTAGTGACAGGACCAGAGGTGACTGGTACAGCCAAAATACCAAAAATGCTGTGTAAACAGAGAGCACTAGGCTCAAAGATTGTCACCCTGAGCAGGTAGGGGATCTTTTATATTCTTATACTGTCTCATTCCATTTTATGGCCCATGATTCTTAAAATGTCTTGAAATTAGTAGTTTGCCAGCAAAAGATCTTTCACCAGCCTCTGAGATCTAAGCCAGTACATGACTTTAAGAGCATGATGGGTAGGCTGTACATATATCCATGTGCAAAGGAGAGGTATGTGAGAGTACATGATTTCTGTTCCATCTTAGCAGGCTTTCATTGCTTCCATTTCCAGATAGATATGGTTCCTGTGGACATAAGGGAATATGGGCCAGGACTTAGAGGTGGTGCAGAGAGAGACTTGGATGCTGCCTAAATAGAGGCAGCTCTCCCAACTGACATCTCTTCCCCTGCATTGTGCCCAACCTAGCAATTATAAAGCTGTGCAGGAATCTGGCTCCACTGACTGAAAGTCCCTGAAAGTGACTAGTTTCTGTCTGGATCACTAAACTGTCTCAGTTTGTTGCTCAACCACACAATGGCAAGCCTTGACACAAAGGATGGAGGCAGGAGCACACAGCCTAAAGTGGAAAGGAAAATGGAAGTCACGAGTCTTGGCAGCAGTGCACTTTTAAATTAGCTTAAACCAACCATGAAATCACACTCTTCATTTGTCTGTCTTTTTGTATTTTGTTCACTTGTTCAGGGGTTGCGTTGACTGTCAGATCTGAGGCTGGCAAGGAATTCTACCCAACATGATACTGTCAGGATTTCTGTGCATTTCTTTTGGTCTTTCACTATGGTGCAGGGCCTTATCAGCACACTGAGGTAGTTTGGAGCCCTTCTCAGGAGACTTTGATATTGGTGCATTTGCCTCTTACATTCTTAACTGGCTTCAATATCTTACACTGATACACAGTTATGGTTTTTGAGTTTACCTAAAAAGGTAGTTGGATAAATGATCTATTGAAGGTCAAGATGGATGATGTGCTGGTATCTTCTGTTTATGTACAACTCTTCAGATGATAAAATTGTAGTATCTTTCAGTTAAATGGAACAGAATTTTAAAATACTATCTTGTTGCAGAAAGATTTCAATTTATCTGTGTAGTGCTCTGCTAAGTATTATGATAGAATTAACTTCTTAGGTAAGTTTCTAGGATACTTGAGGTTAATGACAAAGCTTTGACAAGATGTTTTTGCTTAATCTAAAACTATGTGGAGAAGGATGCAAAGGGACTTTGTGGAAAGTATACCATTGGTTTTTGTTGTCCATCAGACTTCTTCCCCTTTACTATTCAACAAGGTGCAGAAGAAAAAGATGTTTTGATTTTTTTTTTCCCTCCAGAGAACGTGTAGGAAATCCATGGAGGTTAAAGTGCAACCATGCACATCCCTCAATTCTGCTACAGTAAAGGGAGCTGTCAGCAGCCATTAACATACATGGCTTTCTTGACAACTTGGGCAGCTGTGGCAACAGTCTGACTTAACTTTTTACTTTTTAGTTGCTGTGAATAATAATAGAAGTCTTTCGGGAAGACTTACCTATGAACCATTATGTGGGGGACCTGCATTTCACACTCAAGTTATGTCAGTGACTTGTGTATTTCCTGCTGAGAAATACAGACCTTAAAATAGTTGGAAACTGAAGGTTACCAAAAGGTGGAGCTGAGGTGAACAATTTTTGCATAGCTTAATCCTTATTGCTAGAGTCCTTAGACCAGTGTGCAGGAGTCTGTAGAAGAGTGTGTCCCATAAAATGCCCTGTAGGACAGAAGGGAGTCATGAACTGACATTATACTCCCTTCAGTTTTTCCACTCATCTCCAATTTTCCCATTTCTATAAACAATTTCAAAGTTTTAGGATATAGAATTGATGACAATAATATATCTTATGTTCTTTGCAGTATGGCACAGATTTTGTCTCTCTGAAAATAATTCACTGACACAGATGTTTTGAAACTTGGTTTATATAATGAGATGATACTGAGCCAAAAGCAGAATTTAATAACTGTTTGTATGACTGTTCTAGAACTTCTTAACTTTACAAGCAGGGTTATTTGGCGCTGCTGTAATGAAATCAAGACAAACCAGGATCCCATTGATCATTCCTTTTTATTATTAATTCTATGATTCCTTGTAATTTAGAGGCATGGTGGAGAAATTTGTTGATGTAGTCTGTTTTGTTGCAGCCTGATGTGGTACCTACCAAGACTTTAAATAGTTGAACTTTGATAATTTTCTGCTTATACTAAGTCTGTATATGTTGACAATGTTTTTACTTTACAAGTTGTTTTGTTTTCTTGCAGTTTTCACCATTCCATGCCACCTTAGTGGCCTCTTGCTCCTATGATTTTACTGTAAGGTACTGTATTTTTTTAATTGGTTAAAAATAGAAAGATGATTATTTTAACATGGCTTGCAATAGAAAACAGTTATAGAGTGGACAAATTGAGGTGTGGTTAATGTTGCCATCAGATATTTCATAAATTATGTTGAAAATGCAGTGGAACTTCTGCGAGTTCCCTGGACTGCCCAGTATAGCTGATACTGCTGAGAATCTTAAAGCTGATGAACAGTCCTAAAGAAGTGTCATTTGATATTGGGATTTCTCTAAGATACACACTGTCATAAGTCAGTACACTGGAAGTACATTCCTGAATATCTCAATCACATTCTTTGATCTACATTTTAATTTTCTAACATGGACTGAATATAGTAGGCAGTAGATTTAGAAATGGGAGAAGCCCTCTTGCCTCCAAAAATGACTTCAAAGTTACTCACTTGTCCAAATCATCGCAATTTATGTCACTTCGGGTTGTGTGCTAAGTGTTGTGATACCATAGAAAGGTTCTGTTTCCAAAGGGAGATCTTGCTATTCTCAATGCCTGTATATGTTTCTAAATCATGCATCCATATAGTCTTGTGCCATAACATCATATAAAGTTGCATCATGAAGTTAGTCTTGTAAACATTGTAGGAATTTTGTGTTTTTTCAAAAATCCTGTGGAAGAGCTGGAACACTCTGTTTTTGTTGAGGCTCTTGGTCACAGCTCCCAAAACAAAGCTAAGAGGAAACTTGCAGGGGTGCGAAGGGGCCCTGAAGCACTGCTGTACATGTTGAGGTACGGCTGGACAGTGTACAGTGACAGTTGGTGACTTTTCTCAGGGACTTAGTTGCTGGAACAGCTGTCCTCGACACATGTCCTTGGCAAACTCAATGGCACGAAAGGGGATGTTGTTGCCTTCCAGGTCTTGGCTGCAGGGAATGCCTGATGCCTCTTCCTGGGGTTGAGGGTGCTGAGAGCCTCAACTGTGGAAGATGTATTCTCTTCGAGGTGCTGAGGTGAAGGAGCTTCAGTAGGAGATGAGCAGACTGTGCACCGTCAAGGACAGCGAATGCAAAATTGACAGGGTCTTTGCAGATACACCTGCGAGAGGCAAAAGCCTGAATCCCATAGTCCAAGTAAGGAGGAGGGACAGTTAAGAGACCGTTTCAAGAAGTAGAGAATAAGGGTAAAGATTCCCATGATGGAAAAAGCTGGAAACTTGGGACATCTAGCAACACAAGTTGGAGCTAGAGAGCAGGTTTAGTGCCCTTGAAATGGATGAGCAAGCTCAGTCAGCAGAGGTGTCAGAATCAGCTGAGCCTGAATTCAAGTGCATGCATCAAAAGAAAAAAGTCATTACTGAACACTGTCTCCTGTTGCATTCCCTCTCAGAGTATCTGTCTGCCAACCCACCTTGCTGTCTTGGAAGGTTTTGTTGCCTCTGTTGGGATGAGGTCCGGGAGCTTGTGGAGAAACTGCTAGTGTGTGTTCAGATTCAGAACACTGCCTTTTCTCACTTTACCTGTATGGGTTCTTACGGTACTGGAAGAGGTGATCATGAATGTATCAAGAGTGGCTACATGGCACTGGGGGCCAAGGGAGTGTCTTCCTTGAACTTGACAGTGAAGGAGAAAGGTTCAGGTAGGAAAAGACATCTCCATCAAGTCAACACTTGGCTGCATAGCTGGTATCACAAGCAGGGCTGTGTGTTTTACAATCATGAAGTCCGTTTTAAGCAGTAGGAGCACTGTGAGGCAGGCACAAGATTCATCTGACAAAGTAGGGCAAGAACATCTTTGCCAAAAGGCTTGCTAATTTAGTGAGGTGCATTTTAAATGACAGGTATCAAGGCAGAGTGACCATAACCTGAAGAGAAGTGAAAGCATGAGGATCAGAGAGGAATATGGGGAATAGTATAATGCCAGAAGCTTTTGCATTTTGACCTGTGAAAGTGGCCTGACACTGGTGTATAGCAAAGGAGAGAAATGAGGAATTAGAAGTGTGTGTGTGGTGGCAGCACTATGGCCTCTTGAGGGTTATAGAGATGGTGGAACCACTCACTAGTCTGGAGTGCTGCAGTGGATAAAGACTCATCAAGAAAGAGCAGCTTGGAAGACAAGGTGGTGATAATGGTAAATCTGTGTGTTTCCCAGTCCAGTCACTCCCTTGAATTTTCAGTCCCTGCATGGGCTTATTCCTTGCAAAAAATGAGTCTTTTTGTTGTAGATTAGAACTGGATGGTGAGATTATATAATACTACTGTCCCCGATAGGCATGCCCTTATTCCACTGATGGATTTAAGTGCTTGAGAACCTTTCTTTATGTTAATTGTTATTATTTTGCTTACCATTGTATCCTAGTCCTCTGCCAGTGATATCCACTGTCATGTATTTGGTATCAGGAGCCTGACAATGTAAGTGCTGTGATGTACATAATGCATATAACTTTCTAGACTGCTGTACCCATATCTGTCTTAAAGTGCTTAATTTTGTTTGTGTTTCAAATGCATTTCTCATAGAATACTGCACAGTGGTCTGTGGAAGGTTATTTATGGGATCTTGCTTAACATCCTTTACTGATGTGGTGCCAGCTGGTTTACAGGGTATTGTTTCTCAAAAGACTTCTAGGAGTAAGATGAAAAGTAGTAATTGGTTTCTTCCAGTGGCCTTGTCTGAGCAATAAGACTAATAATCGACATGCTGATGCATTGAAGTGACTTGATTGTGGTGTCATGCTTTTCCCATTTTTGACACCAACTATATATCCTTCAGCTTTGGCACTAGTGCACTTCATGCAGTACTGAAATCCAGTGCAATTTCAGCTCTGACATTTTCTTATGTGGAAACTGTCAGTAAAGATGCAGAGAGCTCCTGATTCACATAACAGTGTGTCTGTAAATGCAGAGCTTGGGGATGTCTTCACAAAATTCACTCTAGGTATTATTTTTCTGTCCAAATAATTACTACTTGTGACTAGGGACAGAGGACAGGGTTGAAGAGATGAAATAAAGATTTTTAACAGTTTTCTTGAACTATTAGTTGAGTTTGTTACTAGTGAACAAACAACAGAAAAGGCCAGGTGAAAATCTTTGGGAAAAGGTGTCACAAGCTAAATATTCTATATAATGGAGGAAACTTCTTAAGACTTTGGAAACATCACTTTTAAAGGATACATTGTACCTCTATCATATATCCTGTACTGTCACAGTAAGAAGTAGATTTACTTAGAAATGTTCAGAGTCTGACTGGATGCACTCCATGTCGTGTATGCACATGCATATACACCACACACGTGTGGATGTGTGGCTGTGAGTATATGAACACATACACATACATTTAAATTTAAGAACAAAAATCCTTGATAAATATATAAATGGTGGAAGAAAAATAGGGATTCCAGTACGTAGCATTAATTCTAGATCTTGTTGAACCTACTCAAGGGCTGTGATTTTTTATCCCCATTTGATAGCAATTCATAGAGCAGCATATTATGGCAGTCCTTGAGAAACAGATTAATTGCAATGTTATTTTAATAGCAGTTTAGTTATGCTGTTGTTCATTTATATTCTTTAATGTTTCTGTTTGAAACTCAGAATTATCTGCAAACATTAACTTAGACAACTGGATACAGCATGGCTTACTGTTTAAGCTCTGTAATCTTAAATATTACTGAAGTGTTATAGTTTGACCATACAACCACAATCTTAGATCAGATTAACAAACTACCATGTAAGAGGCAGGGGTTTTGTTCATTTAAGGTAGAACAGATGGTTTGGTACATAATCACAAATGGATATCTAAAAGCAAAAAATAGTAGGTTGAAAGCAAAGTTAACAACACTTAGCTTCATCCTTTGCAAAGACTACAATGATTGTATGTATGCACTGTACTCAAGCTATTGAAAAGATACCTAGTTCACATGCCAACTTCATACTGGGAGCTAAGGAAAAGTTTTTACATATTTAGGTATAATGATTTGGATTTAACCCCTGTCCAGTAAGTGCTTTGTTGAGACAATTTTTTTCTATACCATTTCCTTACTCTTTGGAAGAGTTCAGAAAAAATTTAGGTCGTTTAAACAGCAGATTTAACACAAATGAATCATTAAAATTCCAGGAAATGCACAAAGTCCTTCAACATTTCCAGGACTTCTTTAGGTATGAATGCATGTTCTTAAATGTTATCTCTATCAAAATTCAGTTTGGAAGAACATCAGTGTCATCTTTTACTGGAATCACTGTTTTGTATTTTGGACTCTTCAGTATGAAAAAGAAACCTTAGTGCATTAGGCACAGACAGTGCTCACCAAAATCTAAACAGAAGATCTGATAAATTATAGAGCTTCATTAAGTTGGTATCAAGCCAGATCTTGACTTGTATTCACAGAAGCTTGCCCCTAAGGCAAAAGGGCAATTTTTTAAAAAAAGTCATGCTATACAGGACATCATCTCTGTGACACAGTTTAAGGTAAACCACTATCTCCAGCTTCCCATCACTACGTACAAGTTCAGTAACTCTGATCACAAATCTTACGGAATAAGGCTGCTCATAAAGGAAACTGATTTTCACTTCAGTTAATTATCCCTATGATCCTTGTAAGAAGATATAATCCAAAGTATTGCCTTAAGGAAGGTAAGAGACATAGCATGAATTCACCACCTGTCTAATCTAGCTAGCTCCTCATCATGTAGCAGCACACTGCCATGACATATGCATCTTACTACCTGATACAGAAACTGGAACCTGAAATGATCCTTTCTGTCCCTTATGTCCCAGCCAGTGGTAAAGGCACAGGGGCAGGAGGTAAGGGTAGAATGAGGAGGAGGACAAGGTGGGAGATAGGAGAAGCTATGTTTGGGTTGGTAAACTTGTTTTGGTAGGGGAGCACAGATCTTCGTGGCTCTGCAATGGATGATACAAAATAAAAAGTCCAGGCTTCTTCTCTTCACATGTCTTGCTTAGAATAAGCAGTCTACTTGCAATATATGTGCAGCTTATGAATTGCATGCGAAGTACATGTAAAACAAATAAGCTCTAAAGAAATGAGGGGAAAGGTATGCTTTTAACAATTCCAGTGTAAAAAAATCTGTAAGAAACTGCACTCATATAGGTTTTGTTCAGTATATATGTGACTGCGGTTGTGACTTCTAGCTTCAATGTACATGATATGGGTAGAAATAGCAGTTCTATCTAGGTGATGCATCTGTGATTGTAAAGGGTGTGCAAACCTGTAATGAACTTTAAAAGCATATGTAGATGTCTGGCCCACTTTTTAAGTTATGCTGCTGGCTGTGTAGATACACTTAAATTCAAGTAATGCAAGCATATCTACTTGTGAATGCATCTTCACTTTGCTATCCAGCCATCCTGCTGGGGTAAATGGTGTCTTAGAAAATTTGCATTGCCCTCTCAGTCTTCAGAATGTGATGGAAGTTCACTCCAAGCATAATATTGTTGTCACCATGCTAGTTTTGGAAGTGGTGCTACAGGCAGTGTTTCTCACTTTGGAGTGCAAAGTTGTTATGAGTCATCATTAATTTGTCATCAGTGGTTCTCAGTCCTGAGACTGAACATTTTTTTGAGCTTTAACTAGTAATTATTTTTGTATTAAAAAAATCAAAGCTCCCACTCAGTCTGTTGAACTAAGTTGCAGTACTCTTAAACTCTAAACTGCTTCTGACTTTTTACATGACTTCATAGAACACACACCATATTTTCCTACTATTTTTAAAATTGATCAGAAAGTCTTCTGAGTTTTTACTCATGTAGATCTGAAGTTATTTCCTCTAAGTTTTCAGTTATGAGCATCTGTCTTTCAGAAGTTAGTAGAAAGCTAGAGTGATGAGGAGGGCAACCACTATTACTTAAAAACAACAAGATTTGTTTTCTTGCCTTCTTATGAACAAATGTAGGAGGATGAAAATGATGAAATGGTCTTTTGCTCCTCTCTCCTGCAAAAGAAGTTGTTTATCTTAGATGTCAGGTACTAGGAAAAAGTTAAGAGGGTTGTTGCTATGGCAGAGCCATTGTGCTGATACCACTCTCCTTGTTCATGAAGGAAATAACATCTACATATTGCACAAACTGACCCTACTGGCTCCAGTGTTTGCTATTTTACCTGAATCAGTTTGAACGTACGGTGCTTCCAGTGTAGTTGGCCTGATAACGAGCTCTTCTTGTTCAGTATTTTCATTTTCCCGAATAAAAGCAGGGCAAAGAGACCTCTGTGATTGCTACATAAGTAGCAAAGTGAAGAACTGACCTCTGCATGGAAATTTGAACTGTAGAAAATTTGATTACAGCTGGCAGCCCACAAAATGTGCTGTGCTGTGCAGTCTGTGGACTTTTCTAAGGCACACATCTTTGGTTTGTGCCATCAGATGGGGTGTTGTCAGTGTGGTGTTATCTGAAAGTTCTATTTCCAAATCCTTTTTTTTATGATTGAGGTGTCTTTTACCTATACTTTCATCCCATCCACATTTATATCACTCTTATCCTTGCTGTTAATTGCACTGATGGACATTGCATCTAACAGGAAGTAGCTGGGAGAAGCAGAGCACCTCAGAAGGCTTGAAAGAAAAATTGCTTTTTAAAATATGAACTAGTGGAATTCACTGTGTAATACAGCTGATCTCTCTAGTACAAACTATTATTAAATTGTAATACTAAATTCTGTTTTACAGGAACACAGTTTCAAATCTGAGAATGTGAATGACCAAGATCTCTAAATAAACGTTTTAATTTTCATTTAAATAAAGACTCCATAGTTAATGATACCAAAACCTGAGAAAAATCATAAATAGTGCTAATGTCTTTCAAGGATAAAATTCCCCAGACATCAAGAGATATAACAAGAGTATTTTAGCCTACATTTCTTTTTCTCTGTTTTAATAATGCCCCAATGACTGCTCCTCAGTGCCAACTTTGATCTCAGTTTCTGCAACAGGAGACAAAGATGGCTTTGCCCGGTGGGGTTTAATTTATGCAAATCAGCAGATGGCTTTGCAGGAATATGATTTGTTATGTTTCCTAAGTGGATGAGTTTGCTTTTTTAAATACCTTGGCAGCAACAGATTTGTCAATATCTTGCATTATTTTTTGAAATGGCCTTTCAATTACTTTAATTGTGGTTTGTTTGATTATTGTTTTCCCCCTCTCTTTCTCTCTCCCTCCTTTATTCTCTCTATAGATTCTGGGACTTTTCCAAGCCTAATCCTTTGCTGGAAACAATTGAGCATCATACTGAATTTACATGTGGACTGGATTTAAGTCTTCACAACCGTGGCCAGGTAAGAGCTGGGATGAATGTTCTTTTCATTTGTCTATTATAGCCGTGGTGGTCATGGCTGGACTGCAGGACTCATATCTTGAATAAGTCACCAGATTGCAGAAAGCTTCTGGAAGTGAGTCTGGCTGAATGCTTATTAAATAAACATCATTTCAGGTCTTTTTTTTATTTATAAAGCAGTTACTTGCATTGGGTAGGAGAGGACGGCAGAACAGACAAAATAGCAAGATCAGATAACTGAAAGCCACGGTGAGCTCAGGGAAAATGGAGTAGTTTTGTTTCAGAAGAAAGAGTAATAGAGAAGTGCCGAGATACAGAGCTCTCTTCAATCCACTTAGATTGTCAAGTTAAACATCGGTAGTGTCACACATGATGCCTAGACCTGGTCTGTTGTACTGTTTGGAGGACTAGAAGAGGTTTAATATGTGGTTAAAATTCTAAAACCTTCAGATATGAACAGGAACGATTGGATCCCCTTATCAGTGGCACTTATTTATGTACTGGTTTTCCTAGGCTTCTCTCCTTTCTTTGCTATAGTAATTTCTCTTGTAAGCAGAGGATTTTTTTTTTTTTGTAGTATGAAATGTTTTTTTTTCAGAGAAGAAACTCAGAAAACCTGAAGTTAATTATTTGCTTTAAAATGAAGAAGCCTTTAGTTTTCACGAGGAAGTACTGTAGCTAACTGTAACTAATGCTTTATTTAATGTGCCACAGATACTGTTTACATCTAAATTCCTCTTAAATGCACAGTGAAATTAATTTGTTGCCCCAGATAAAAATCTGCATTTGCAGTTGTGTAACATCTGCATTTAAATTCTGTTTGGACAAAGCAAGTAAAATCATTGTAATTTCTGCTGGTAAAAGGATACAGGTGTAAATTTGGCAAAATACTTAATGCATGTGGAACCATTTTAGCCAAATGCTAGCTTGGTGAGTTTTCTGCCTGGTTGGTTGTTCCTTTGGTTCTGTCCTGTCGCTGGTGCTGCAGGAACTGTTCACAAGGCCATGCTCTAACCACACAGGAGAATTTGTAAGGCTGAAAAAAACCTCTCAAGGTTCAAGTTATTTTTCATTAATACCAGGCAAAAATAATTAAAGGCCAGTTGCTGGGAATTAAAACTTCATCCCAAGAGACTGCATAGGTATGATTCTAGCTGCTTTGGGTCCAGAGGTAGCAGCAAGCATAACTTAGTACAATTAGGACCTCACAGTGCTACATCAGTGCATGTGCTGAGCCAGTTCAGCTTTCCATGAAGTTGGTGTGGGTTTTGCATTGGATCTGAATGAAGCGAGATTTTTCTTTTCATTTTGTTTTGAAAGTGTGATTACATCCTGACAGTAAGCCCATTGCTTCCATGGTAGATAATGAATTGAAAGAAAACTGCTGCACATGCACTTGTATGTTGAAAAAAGGAAAGTGATGGTCTAGATACCCTTCAACATTAGGGCATTTGTGCATTCAGGTATCTGTGTTTTCATGCAGAAATTCTTTAAGTCCAATGTTGGACTGAATGCACAAAATCTGTAAATCTGGGCTATGTATCTATATTTACTGCATGCCAATGCGCATTCCAGACAGAAGTTTGGCATTTGAAACAGCTTTAATATTCCTCTGTTTTTTTCTGTTGAGTTGATTTAATCTATTGTGAGGGTTGGATAACGCAGCAATGCAAAATGTAAACGTTTTGGTTTTTAAAAGAAGTTTAAAAACTGTGATAGAATTAAACTCTCACTAAGTAAAACAGTGAACACAAGGGAAACTTAACTACCATTTTAAAGGAAGATCCATGAGAAATCACCATGAGTACTCTGTTCAGCTCTGGGGCTTGCAACCAAAATAGCACATGGACCTGTTCAAATGATTCCAGAGGGAGGCCATGAAGATGACCAGAGGGCTGAAACACCTCTCTTATGAAGACAGGCTAAGAGAGTTGGTGGTGTTCAGCCTGGAGAAGACAAGGCTCCAGGGAGACTGTATAGAACCTCCTGATACCCAAAGGAGTCCTTCAAGAGAGCTGGAGAGGGACTTTTTACAAGGGCATGTAGTGGGAAGATGAGGAGTNGAGTACTCTGTTCAGCTCTGGGGCTTGCAACCAAAATAGCACATGGACCTGTTCAAATGATTCCAGAGGGAGGCCATGAAGATGACCAGAGGGCTGAAACACCTCTCTTATGAAGACAGGCTAAGAGAGTTGGTGGTGTTCAGCCTGGAGAAGACAAGGCTCCAGGGAGACTGTATAGAACCTCCTGATACCTAAAGGAGTCCTTCAAGAGAGCTGGAGAGGGACTTTTTACAAGGGCATGTAGTGGGAAGATGAGGAGTAATGCCTTCAAACTGAAAGAGGGCTGAGGTAGGTATAAGAAAGAAATTCTTTACTGTGAGGGTAGTAAGACACTGGAACAAGTTGCCCAAAAGAGTTGTGGATGAAAGGGTTCAGGGCTAGGNTGGTGGTGTTCAGCCTGGAGAAGACAAGGCTCCAGGGAGACTGTATAGAACCTCCTGATACCTAAAGGAGTCCTTCAAGAGAGCTGGAGAGGGACTTTTTACAAGGGCATGTAGTGGGAAGATGAGGAGTAATGCCTTCAAACTGAAAGAGGGCTGAGGTAGGTATAAGAAAGAAATTCTTTACTGTGAGGGTAGTAAGACACTGGAACAAGTTGCCCAAAAGAGTTGTGGATGAAAGGGTTCAGGGCTAGGCTGGAGGGGACTTTGAGAAACCTGGTCTTGTGGCAGTTGTCCCTGGCCATATCAGGGGGGTTGGAACTATATGGTCTTTAAGGTCCCTTCCATCACAGACCATTCTATAATTCTGTGAATGCTTGCTGAATAGTTGCTTCCAGTATGACCACTTGCCGCCTTTCCCTGGCTTCTGCATCAGTCCAACAAAGATTATTTGCCCAAATTTTATGCTGCTGTTCTAATATGTAGGTTGCCTCCATGTCTTCTCTTTATCAATCTGATAATGAGCTCTATTGTTTATTTTCTTCATGTATTTGTATGCTTTGTGATTTTTTCACTGTATGCTTTATAAGGAGTTATGACTTGGGATTTGAACTGCTTCTCTCCTCCGGGGAGAAGGAAATGGAACATGCAGGGAGAATGCAGAATATTTTATTCATAATGGACAAGCTATTCATTTATACTCAAATTAAGTACCATTCTGGTCATTTACCTTTATTTTCATTCTTGATATTTTTGTTGTCTAGGCAGATTATATTTTATTTGTCTTTGTCCAATGAACTTCAGCATTTTTTAAGTATCTTTGCATGTCAAGGGAAAAATTACCTGCACTACTGAAAAAGTGTTCAAAAAAAAGGTATTGTGATTAAATAGCTAATCTAGCAATTGCAAGACATTTCTGTGGAACTGATTGAGTTTTGAACAGAATCAGCAGGCAGAGAGTAGGTATGTGCAGGCAGGCTGGTTCTTGTACAGTATGCTGCTAAGGGAGGCAACATGTGGAGAGAGATCCGGTCATAAGGAGTGGGTCCTAGGTTGTGAAAAGACCCACTAGTATTAGCTAGATGAAACAGAAAACTCGTTTGTGCCTAATTAAATATTCTAGTATCTATTTTAGAGTGTGTGCCTCTGTGTAAAGTAGGTGTTTTTTGAAAGCTTTGCTTTTTGAAAATCAGCTGTTGTTTGGTTTAGGGTTTTTTTCCCCCCACCATAGTATTACTGTCAGGTTCATCACAATTTGATGCACAGAAAAATACATACTTTACAGTGCAAAGCATTAACAAAAATGATCCTAATGATATTCAGGGTATTTCTCTGTTAAATTGCAAGTGCTGATGTGATAGCTTGGCAGGCAGGTTGTCTAGGGGAAAATAATCCCTTTCAGCCAAAGCAACTTTGACACACACAAGAACAGGGACAAGAACCTAAGCACAAAAAATCTTTTGAATTTGTAATGATGTGTAGCACTAAGAACTGAACAAATCCGTTTACCTTGTCAGCAACATTAAGAGTATGCATGATTTTTAAACCAGATATACCCAAACTTCAGAAAGAACTATCATAAGAAAAACAGTTTGCTTCTTTCTATACACACTAGATGGGCATAGGACTATAAAAATCGTAATCAGCTATATACTATTCCTTGTTTGGGTGTGTTAATTCTAGACCATATAGTGGAGTTGTACTCTGTAGCTCATTTGATTTCTTCCTCTCATGATACTTACTTTCCCTGTGTGTGTGTGTGAGTGTTCTGATGAATTGAAATATAATACTCTCTTAAGCCTAGCTCGTACTGGGATTTTGCTTGTGCATACATTCATGCTTACATGATGTAAGTAACTTCTTTTGGTATTATTTGTGCAGCTTTATTTAAAAAGCAGCCTTTTTCTTCTGTTGTAGGTTGAATGCAATGTGGCAGTCACAAATTAATTTTAAATGTCTTTAAGCAGTCCATTAATGACACAGATAAAAAGTCCACATCCTGTGAATATTCACTTCTTGTCTTGACTCTGAAATTATTTCCATAAGTATATAAAGAATAGAAAATACATATGTACCATGAATTTCCTTAAATCATGGACAAAAAATACCCAGCCCTTTCTCTTGTAGTTCTTAAGCTATATTTTGCTTAACACAAATGTTGAAAGACACTGAAGCTCTGTATTTTGTCTGAAAACCTTTTTCAGCCACACCTCACATCTGTTCTGAACTCTATAAAACAGCCAGTGGAAAGTATAAATTGATGCTTTCCATTGAATCAGGGTTTCTGTCTTGCTGCTGAGAACAGGATTAAGTGTCTGATGAGAACAGAAGTGGAATCTTTCCATTTCTCTATACTTTTAGGTTATGCACAATGACATTCCTAAATTGCAAGGATACGTGATTTTTAATGGAAGTGATGGCAAGTGGTGTAGTGGCTTAGAGTACTTGGTATGCGAAAAGCACATTAGATATCGGTGATTGCCAAATCAGAACAAGACTTCACAATGTATAATACTGAAGTGTTCCCTTTGGAAATTAAAAATGTTTTGTCCCAAATGAGGGTAAACCAAATGTCAGTTCTCTAGTCCAAAATCATCTTGTTACCTGAATGCATGTTAAAGTCTAGGCTTTAGAATAACTTACGTGCAACACAAATGATGATCACTTACAATCTCCTTTTACTGCAAATGTGTTTGGGTCATAATTACACTACAAATGGGCAGCTGTCTGTCTGAATAGCTATTTCTGTCAACATAATTTGGGAGGAAACTTGTTTTCTCTAGCCCTCTGTCTGGCTGCACCTCCGTATTTTTCCAGTTCTCCTCCACCTAGTGATGTTGGGGTGAGTGAGCAGCTGTGTAGTAGGTAGTTGCTGGCTGGGATTAAACCACGACACATATACATGATGCCACACATTGTGGAGACAGGGATAATACCAGGGCAGTACACATGACTCTTCTGCTCTGTGTTACACTACCCGTGTGATTCAGGTTTCCCAAACCTCCAGCTTCTCTCTAAAGCTGCGGGGTATCTCCAGCATGTTGTGCCAAACCGCAGTCCCTGCACCTGGCCAGAGGTAGGTAGAACTGAGCAGAGGTGCCTGCTTTGTAGTAATCGGTCTGTTGATTCGATGAAACGTTGCTGTACTGATCATACAATGAGTCACTAAAACTCTAAAAGCTGTAATTTCTTTCTAGTTGGAGGGAGGTTGTAGCCCAGCTGTTACACTTGAGCTGCATGCCCTGAAGGTAACTTGAAATCTAGTTCTAAATTCCTCCAGTTTTATGGAGAAATTTTTGATCCTCGTTAAGTTTCAGCATATGGGTTTGTTCTGCTACTTGGTTTTTTTTGTGCACTTTTTGTAGTGTGCTGCCTTAGCTGTGCCAACACAGGAAGCAGGAGAATAGACAGGAGGGGCTACTGAAGTCAGCTTAACCAGTATATCCAAATATAAATGCAGATGATGTCTTTAGTGAGGCTGTTTGGCTACATATTTTGCTGTTCATTTAAATTAATCATTCACCAGCAACAGGCCCACAAATGTTGATTATTCCATATAAAAGTGGAGTTACATCTTGTGGAGATGTACAGAACAATAGACTTTCTCTGCTTTTTTCTTTTGATTGCCTGTTCTTATCTTTTACACTTAATTGCCAAGGAACTGATAGCTTCCATCCAGCTGTTGTGGCTATCCCACTGCTATAATTATAACACTCTGTACTTCATTTTAGTCTCTCCTTATGGTCGTTCTCCAGAATGCTACTGAAGTTTCACACTTAGTGATTCTTGAGAACCTACTTACTTAATTTCAGAGTGGATTTTTTCATGAAAACACCAGATTCACCAGCTGAAAATGTTAAACAAACTAGAATACCTTACAGAGTTGGAGAAGCTAAAAGAAGGTGACATTTCTCACTGGTGCCTATTGTATGTCTTTCCCAAACTGTTAGAATTAAACTTCCACTGTGTAAGTCAAAGCTAGCCTCTCATGAGTAATGGCCACTCTTTGCCATTAGCAGCAATAGTCTCTTCCTAAGGTGTTTGGAAAGGTTGCTGTCAGTTATCGCAATTCTGTAAAAACTGCAAGTGTATGGAGAGGAAAATGCACGTTAATTTTGATTTTGAAGTACTCGAAAGGATGAGAGGCAGTATTTTCTTTCTCCTTAAGAAAGAAATGGATTTCTTAAGCAGTATTTGGAACATCTGTTTCCGATAACTCTAGTTTGAACCTAGATCTTTATAAGAAGTTGTGATCCAGGGATTGTTTTATTCTATCTTTACTGGAAATAATAATTAAATCAAGGTGTGCTTTTCAAAAGCAAATTTAAAAAATACTGGTGTTACTGCACATTGAAAATAAAAAGTTTTAATTTGCAAACTCCCATCACTTACACTTTTCTGAAGGCTGACATTGTGCAATTCACTCTGGTAGCTGTTAACCAAACAGGCGACAGTAGTGGTTCAGATTTTCTAGAAAAAATGGGTATGGAATGAATTCAATGGATCATGCAGGATCCATTATGCACTTGACCATTAAGTTTTAATGTTCACCTGTGAAAGTAATTTGATGAGTAGCAAACCTAATAGTTTGTTTTACCTCCCCTTAATGTCCATCCTACTTGCTTAGAGGATGCTCAAGACCCCTCAAAAATACATAATAATGATATAAATAGACCATTAAATTCTGCTTGAGAAGACATGGAAGATAAAAGTCAAAGAGGAAGAGAAACAAAACATTAATGGAAGCTAAGAGCTGAATGCTGCTGTGTCTTCTACAGAAAAAATAAAAAAAGGTCTTATTTTATTTGATGGGGAAAAGCTGAGAAATGGGTCACTCTTAGGCACATTTATGTGTTATTGTATGATTTATGAGCACTCTGGAAGCTGAGTGGCACCAATGTAGTTCTGGAAATACTAATCTAGAGAGGGTTGTATGTACTTTTCTTCTGATTAAACCCTTTCATAAAGGGGTCACTGAACTCTTAAGTTTTTAGTTGTTCTTCTGAATGTGTTTAATCCTGGTTAGGGCTTGGAGATTTATTACACCTTCAAATACTAAAAAAAAAAAAAAAAGGTAGCAAACTTGGGAGTTTTCTCTTGTTCTCTTGCTTCTTCTGAACTGTAAAGAGGCACAATGTTGTACTGGTAATTGCACCAGACTGAATGGATTGCCCGCGGGTGCTGGAAAAGGTCTAAGTCTATTGCAAGGCAAGATGATTGTGATGAATAGGAAACAGAGAGCCTTTCAAGGGAGTAAATCAGTTAGTGAGTCAATGGAAATGGCTCTGATAAATGAATGGATATCCGTATTAGATCAGTTGGTGGAAAACATTGTTATACTCTGGAACAACGATAAACACTTCAGTAAAATACAGGATAGTTGTTTTAGTTGAGTTAAACTATGATTTTCTAGTCAAGCAATGTGATGAATGTAGTTTTACATTTGCTTCCTTGCTTTTTGGCTTTACTTGAAGAGAAATTCAGTGATCCCTATCTCTAGTGGCACATAACTTGACATACTTATTCTTCAATAATAACAGTATAGTACCTTCAGTGTATATGCTAGTACTACAAATTTATTATTGAAATAAAAGTATTAAAGATCAGTAATAATTGTCATTTTGTCAGGCTGCCTTTGTCCCATATAGCTTTAGTTACATTGAAAATTTCCAAGTTTAGAATGCTTTTTCTATTTACATTATTTCTTGATGTAGTTCACCAATCAGCGTAACATAAAATATTCTTGTACGATTAAGGTCTAATTATTCTCTTTTTCCCTGTAATGTCTGATAGTTAACAGTTGGTATAGTAGAGTTGCATTCTATAGCTTCAAGAGCATTCAGTTTTCATAAATGATAATGAAAATTGCTTGACATACAAAATAGTCAATGTTATAAAGATATGAGAATTTATACAGTTCTTTGTAACTGAAATAAACTGTCCTCTACTCTGTTGGTGTGTCAGTTTAAAAACAAACAAACAAACAAAAAAAAACCCCACAAAACAAAAAAACAAACAAACAAAAAAACCCAAAAACATACCAAAAAAACACACAAACAAACAAAAAAA
>VXAU01000575.1:1130179-1246999 GCA_013399695.1 Formicarius rufipectus | reverse complement strand
GGCCGCGCCGCGCAGTGCCCCGACGGCGCCGCCGCCTCTGCGCCGGCATCCGCGCCCGCTCCGGCTGGGGTTTAGGGCGGGACGGAGAGGGCAGCGCCAGCCCGGGGCAAAGACGCGAGAATACGGGGAGCGTGCAGTCCTGGGGGAAACAGCTGCGACCCCACGGGCAGGCAGGTGCAGCCTTGCGGGAATGATGACTGGTATGTTCTTGCAGGGCTCGGTGCAACCTTATGGAGATAGGTGCATCCTTATGAGTAGGGGATTAGGTGCAACCTTAATTGCAGCCCTACTAGGGGAGGTGCAACATTACAGAGGGAGATGTAGTCTCCCTCTAGGGAGGTGGGTGCACCTACAGGGGTAGATGTAGTGTTCTGGGGCAACTGCAAGTCCATGGGGGCAACTGCAGCTCTACTGTGGTACGTGCAGTCTTATAGGGGTAGGTGCAAGCTTATGGGTCACCTGCAACCATCTGGGGCCAGGAGGACCCGCACTGCTTTCTAGACGAGGTGTAGGTAGGCTGGGGAACAAAGCTGGCACTCTGTGGCCCGGCAGCACTTCTGGGCTGGGGGCTGTCCCGGGGAACAGAGCACACACACCATGAGTAGTTTAATCTTCAAAGCGGCCTGATGAGGCTCGGTGGGGAGACTTTCAGGTCAGGGACCCCGCAGGGGTACGTTGCTAAAGGGTACAGGATGGCCAGCAGCTTGGAGGGCAGGCAGCCCAGACAGCCAGAGGTGACAAGTGTCTGCCCTGGGAAGAGGATGCTCAGGGTTGCTGTATGTGTGGTTTCAGCTGCAAATCTCCCACAGCGTCTTCAGAAAAGGGAGAAAGCAATCTGATTTTGGCTGTAGGATTTCGAGGGGGAGGGGTGTGAAAGACATTCAATAGGTT
The DNA here is from genome assembly GCA_013399695.1 of Formicarius rufipectus. Lineage (NCBI taxonomy): Eukaryota > Metazoa > Chordata > Aves > Passeriformes > Formicariidae > Formicarius > Formicarius rufipectus. Next base: position 1,246,108 of record VXAU01000575.1, on the reverse strand, counting down.
TGCAGCATGAAAAAAAGAGAAAAAGAGGTATCTCTTGGGAGGCAAGTGAGTCCAGCCTTGGGACAGTGTGACAAATCCTAAGAGTTATGGAAAGTGCCATGATGTCTATTTCCTAAATATTCCTGGTCCAAAACAGTGCACTTTTCTTTTGTCTCTTATGCAAACCTCATGCTTATTTCTCTGTGACTCCTGACAGGAGCTGGTGACCTGACTGGGGATGCCATGGGCTATGTGACAGGCGTGCTGGCCGTGCTGATACATGCTGCCTACCTGGTGCTCATTCAGAAAACCAGTGTAGATAGTGAATACGGACCCCTGACAGCTCAGTACGCCATTGCTGTTTCAGCCACCCCTTTTCTCATCATCTGCTCCTTTGCCAGCATGGATTCCATCAATGTCTGGTCTTTCCCAGGGTGGAAAGACCCTGCCATGGTATGCATCTTTATTGCTTGTGTCCTGATTAGCTGTGCCATGAACTTTACCACCCTTCACTGCACTTATATTAACTCGGCTGTGACCACTAGCTTCGTAGGGGTGGTGAAGAGCATAGCCACCATCACAGTAGGCATGGTGGCATTCAATGATGTGGAGCCCACCAGGTTATTTATAGCCGGTGTTGTGGTCAATACCTTGGGGTCTGTCATTTACTGTGTGGCCAAGTACATTGAGACCAGACGGCAGAGCAATTACGAGGACCTGGAGAAAGAAGCTAGAGAAGAGGAAGGGAAAAGGCAGACTGGGGATCAAGCTCTCTTTGCCATGGAGGCAGTTTCCCAGGGAAAGGGGGCTGAGGAAGCATCAGTGGAAGGATCAGCCACAGGGGACAGCCAGAGTGGAGAGGAAGAGAAGGATGTGTCTGAGAAATCTGCCAAGGCACCCATGGTCCAGGCAAAATCCACCATAATACAAGATGTGAACAGGAGCTCGCTGAAAGAAGCGTACCTTGGAGTATGGAGGTTGGTGAGGGGTGCTAATTATATAAAGAAGGATTATTTGATACAAAATGAAGAGCTACCGAACCCTTAAAAAGCAGGTTTGAAAACTGTTGCTTGAGGACAGACACCTGGATCTCTGTACAGGGGGAAAGGCAGAGCATACATTCCTACATCAATGCTTACAAATCCAAATCATGCGGGATTACTTTACCTCATTGTCAAAAAGCAAAAGGTCGTAGTTTGCTCACGCTTTGGGCTTGCTTTTAGCTGCTTTCAGTACATCACTTTAGTCCCACCTCAGCTAAGGTGCAGACACAGAGAGAGATGGGTAATGGGAAGTCACTGGGTGCTTGCCCAGCAGCCTGGGCTATGAGGGCTATGGGCTGTCAGTACCACTGAGTTGGTCGATGACACAGCAGTGGCCTAGAGCTTAGCTTGTGTCTGGGGCCTTGTGATTTTAACACATTCAGAGGCTCTGTAGTGTGCTTCCCTGCCTGTATCCATCCAATTATAGGTATTCTATATAAATATATTCCTACAATACTAACTACTATTAACTGTACTATTTTGTGCTCCTCTGTGTCAATACAATTGCAACAAAGCTAGAGGTTGTGCCACTTCAGTTATATTGGCATAAAATCACTCTCTTAACTGAAGAGTTGTAACTCTTCAGGCTGAGCCTTGGACCTGGTTTAAATTGAGTGCTTTGTGTCTTTAGTATAAGTACTTTTGTCCTGTGGTGGTGTACATGAAAGCAGAAACAGATCTGAACTTCCAAGAAGCTTTGATTAACAAAAGAAGGAAGTTTATCTATGAGCTTTAATTACACATTTGGCATATTAGCTTGACTCAAAAAGAGTTTGGAAATGCTCATATGTATTGACTGGATTTGGGATGGCTTATAAAAAAATGAGGGACAAAGTGTGTGCCTTGCATTATCCCTCCTTGTACCCTAAAGTCAGGTGAATCAGAACCTGGACTGGAACCCAGGAGTCCTCTCCATCCATTCTCTCCTAAGTAGAGGCTGATAGCAGAACTGGGGACACCAGCTCTCCACAGTTCCCAGGGGTGCTTTTGCAGGATAGTTCTGCTGTATCCTGCCCATGTGTCAGTACATGGCTTTGTGCGTATCAGCCCTTGCTCTCTCTGTACTGTGTTGTCCCGTGAAACAAAGCATGGATAGGCCGGCAGGAGCTGTGCTGTGGTCTGGCAGATCCCATATCTGAGCACTTGTGGGCCAGGATGCTCAGTGCACTCTGCACCAGGACGTCCATGGGTTTCATAGAAGCAGCTCCCTCATGCCCAGACTGTCCCCGTGGGCTGTGAGGGGCACAGCTGCCTCTCCCCTCAGCCCCTCAAATGCTCCTGTGGGAAGTGGGAGGCAGTCACTCCAGTGAGACCTCTGCTGAATATGCTAATATTTTGTCACACATCTGTTTAACTGAAAAGACTGTGGAGACAAATGTTTGAATGCTTCTTAGCCTGGGGATATCCTTCTGGTAGGTGACATTACTTGCATGAAATGTTTGCTCAGACTAGACAGAAAAGATTTGACTCTCAGTATTTCTCATCCCAAAAGGGTGCCACAGCCATTGGGGTCATCTTGACCACAGACTGAAATGTTATCATCTCCTGAAAAAAATGAACCAAGTTTGTTGTTGTTGTCGTCTTTAATATTGTTACTATTGTTGTTGTTAGTAATTATTTATTATTATTTATTAAACCAGTGAACTGAAAATCAGTTGTTCCCACAGCCCTAATTAATCAGTGCCTAGTCCAGTGCTCTCTCAAGCCAAGCAGGCAGCATTAGCTCACAGCACATTCAGCACTGAAATCTGATGTGAGCAATTTGCCCAACAGGGAATATTTGCAAAACTGCTCTCTGGGGGAGCTTTAGATTCCTGTCAATAAATGCAGGCAGAAACATCAGGTGCTGCAGCAGTATGTTTTCTGAGTGAGTGCAGAAGTTGGCTGACCTGGCATCGGCCATGGATTTTGAAAGAGATGTCTATAAAGACATCTAGGCTAAAAGCCTGTAGCTGCTGAGCTGGGGGAAAGGGCATGGAGATCTGTACATCACACACTACGTTTAGTTTGTGTTTGAGAATTGAGAGACAGTGGCTGTATGCCAAAATACGTTTACTTTCTCTGCAAGCTCCATATGGGATCTTTTGAATAAAAGCACTATTTATTGTTTCTAGCTAATATAATAGGGCTTTTGTTAGTATTTCAAATGCGTTCTAGACTAAAGAAGTTTGTGCCTATGAATTATAGTTGCTGTGTTACTGGACTCATTATGATATTGAAGTGCATTGTAATCATACAGACAGCTGGAGAGAAACCCACATTTCTGCTCTGTCCTCACTGTGCTCAATGTTTTCTGTTCACAAAAAATGTGGGTCTTTTTACCACCTGGATACCAGTCTTAGATCCTGTAGCTCACACTTTGTGTTTGACACGTACTGTAAGAAGCCCTACCCCTGGACTCCTGATTCAGGACTTTTTCCCAGCAGGAGTTTAATGTTTTGACATTTACTGTTGTTGAATTATTAGTAGAAATAACGTGGAAATTCAAACAGTTTTGACTATTTAAAAAGCTGCTGTTACAGTGTTGTACATTTGCATGCATAATCAAACTGTGATTATATTGTATTCTGTTTATAACTGTAAATTCCCTAAATTAAAATGGGAATTTGGCAAATGCAATCCACTTTTTCAGTAACAGACACTGTCGCACAATAAAATAAAAATAATGCCTCGTGCTGAGGTATTTTAATAGCATCAGCGGAAGACTGCAGAATGAGATGTGGGAATAAAATGCACTGCTTTTCAAAAGCCTTCTGGTTTTCTTATTGTTGCCACTCCAGGGTGCTCATTTTTCATTCATTTATAGTTATTCTTGTGCCTTTTTACTGTCCAAGTTTTCTCAACATGTGATCACACGCTATAAATACTGTCATGGACGGAGGGACTAAGGACAGAAAAAAGAATACGGAAATCTGAAGTGCTGGGTCCTCTGTACAGCTTGAAGTTTTTGTGGTTCTCAGCAGGGACTTCTTTGTGTTATTAAAATGATTTAGTGTCACTGGTGTAACTGCTGTAACTTCAGAATAAATAAAAGTTAGATGATTATTAATAGTTCTATCATAAAATCATTGCATTATAAAAGGACTTAATGCTAATTTTTTATCAATGTATTACCATTTATAATTTTTTAGAATTTATTTATCATGTGTATTGCCAGCTATGTCACATGGCAACCCTAGGAGATGACTTAAGCATTAAGCATTTTACCTGTTTGCTTTGGATGAAAGGTACGTAATGTGCCTGTGACTGAAACTGAGTTGTGCCAGACCAGGCTGCATATGGTGATTATTACCAAATTCATCTTAGAGCTCCACACAAATGTGCCTGCAGGTTGATCTAGAGAAAGAAACTGTCCTTGCTACCAGATAATAAATGAACCTGATGCACAATGACTGTTTTGAGAATAAACATGAATTTCATTGTCAACACGTCCTCGAGTAACACCTGCTATAGCACTCATAGATCTGCAGGTACACGCACACATGCACGCACACACACACACAAACACACACATAATAGGACAGCAAAAGCCAGACTCGCTGTCTTTTCTGATATACACTCTTTTCTCAAAGAAATTTCAGAGGGGACAAATTATTTGGAGGCAGGTGCAGTTAAAATTTCTAGGGATAAATTAAAAATTTGTATACGTCACTGACAAACTAATTTTGTATTTGCTGTCACTTCCACAAGGAAAATACACAGCAACCTACAAAGAAACATCTGAGAGTGGAAGAAACTTTACAGTTTATTAAACAACACTCCAGAGTTCTGTATACGTCTGGGGATAATTTATTGCCTGTGCTTAACAGCCTCCTGTAATTCAATTAAATATTTGCTGCAAAGGCTTCAGTAGGCAGAAAGGTGCAAGCCCTTCAGCTCTGGTCTCTAAATTAACATTTGAGCATTTTGCTGCCTATCATGGTGAAGGCTTAATACCTTAACCCTCTCTGCCTGCGTCCTGTGTAATTTCATACTCGCTTTGAGGTTTCTTATGTATTTTTAAATTAAAGTCTTTGAGTGCAGTGCAGGCAATCAGCTCTGCCTCTCAATTAGCTGCTATATTCATGCTTCAGTAGCTTGTTGGAGGTCAGCCGGAAGCCTTTCACCTCAACCTCGCTTCTGTGAGGAACTGATGAGTATGCACATGCCCTCCTTTCTCTTCCCTTATTTTCAGTGTCCATCCTGAAAACCTCTGCCATTGGTGGAGGACCTGCCATAGAGGCTTCTGCTATGGTGGTTTGTTTTTTTGTTTTTGTTTTTGTTTTTGTTTGTTTTGGTTTTTGTTTGTTTGTTTGTTATTTTGTTTGGGGGTTTTTTGTGTTTTGTTTTGTTTTGTTTTTGTTTTTGTTTTCTGATTTTTGTTTTTGTTTTTTGGTTTTTTTTTTGGTTTTTTTTTTTTAATTTTTTTTGGGGGGGGTTGGGTGGAGGGTGGGCAAGGATTGGACCAGAAGGATCATCGATGTCCAGATTGCTTGTTGCTACCTTTGTGGATGTTTCTGCCCACCAGCTCCTTGCATACCAGCTCCCTGTATAGCTCAGCCATGGCCGTGTCCCAACTTCTTGTGGAGCTGGGCCAGGGCTGTGTACCAGTGTCCTGCAGAGCTGGGCTGTGCACAGGACAGACGCAGGAGTGAGGGCTCTCACTCTGCCAGCCAGCCAGCACTGAAATCTGGGTGTGCATGCCAGTGTGGATATTTATTAGACACATAAAACAAGGCTATTTTTTCACGGTAAGAACATTTTAAGTAATAAGGCTATAAGTCTGCTGTTAACCCAGGCTCGTTTTTATTATAGGTGGAGACTAAAAGCCAGTCACACTTCAATGATAGACATTGTGTTTGAAAAAGAGAGAGACAGCCTGAGATGAAAACCCGGGTAGAGGGCATGAAAACAATGCTCAAAGAAGTACATGGGATGATATAGATGGGGAAAATACGTTAATTACAAATTAGGATGGATGTGGGATGTGTGATAGCTTGCAGGAAAGCAAAATGAAGAAAAAAGTAGTGACAGCATTAGGAATCCATGGGCAAGCTGTATGGTGAACCTGCAGTGAATAAGCTTGAATTTGGTGCCCTGGAAAAACAATACACATGAAGGAAAGAGGCAGAGTGAATGACCTGGCTGGGGAAAAGATGGGTGGACTTTCTCTTTGTGGTCCTCTGATTTTTTTTTCCTTACTGGACAGTTGTGAGAAATGTTGCTCTGTGCACATGAATTTTGTTAATAAGTTTGTCCTTTATCAAGCAAAAGCAATGCCAGTTCTGTCCTCAAAATTACAGCACTTTTTTTAATTAACTGGTATTGATTTTGTTCCTGACAAAATTAGAAGATCGCAACAATTCTTTAACAGAAGTCAAGATTTCTCTGAAAAAGAGCAATAAATTCAAAGTCACAGTCTGTCTCATACCTGACGTGGCAGTCAAAGAGAGAATAATGAGTTGGAACTGGCTATGATAGTAAACCAGTCAGGTTTACCGGCTGCTGTAAATAATGAGTATCATTAGTAAATAAAAACATCTACAGGCTGTGTTTATCACCATTAACTCCATATATCTTGAATTGTCTTAATTCTTTTAAATGAATTTTTTGTCTTCAGGGTATCTCTGCAAATTTATCCTTACGATTAGTCAAATTTCAAACCAGGTATACCTGGTTGAAAGGTAAAATATAGCTTTTCCCTTCTGATTATCAAACCACAAGCCAACCTGGGCTCTGAAGGTGGAAGAGGTTCCCTCTGTCAATGCGTCTTCTAGAGTGAGTAAATATTCAAGCGCACAAAAAAGGTCCAACAACATATGTTATTGTAAACATATCAAAAGCAGCTAAATACATCCTTGTCACATTTTTACATGGAAAAAAATGGCATTTCCTCAAGCATAGTGGCTGAGAGGCCACTGAGTCTGCATATTGATTGAACATCAGAAGGCTGATGCACACACCATACAACCACAACTGAGTGCACAGCTGCAGAATTTTGGCCTTGGGATTTAGAATATTTTCTAAAAGAAAAGAAACTGGGGTGCATTTACTTGGCACTGTGGAAGAAATTACTTAACTTAGGAAAGCTGGGGTGCAGATCTCTGTGAAGAAGGATCCTTCATGGAAGGGTCACTGCCAGGCCAGCAGCACATTTCAAAGATTCCTGAGACAGGGTTGGACTTTAAAAAATTCTCAACTGCTTTTTGTGTTAGTTTTTTGTTAATAGAAGTTAGCTAAGAGCAGAATCATCTGTAATATCTGGTCATGTCCTTGGGTGCCTTCTGAGTGCGGAACTCTTCAGTGCGTCTTGGATGTTGCAGTGGCTTGATCAAACCAGTACAACTCACGCTGCGTCCAGTTCTGTCAGCCAACACAACCAGCACACATTTTTCTTCTGGAGAATCTACTTAAAGAGTGATTAAGTGTGCTTGTATACTCAAAAAGATCTTTTGTAGAAACAGTTGCTCCAAATATTTGATGCAATAATTCAAGGAAGACGTAAGCAATAGCTGGCTGCTGTGGAAATGAAAATGACAGTCACAGCTGCCATTTTGACAGACTATTTTGCAGAAGGATTTTGAGTTATTTGGTGTCCAAGCTTTAGACTTTACCCTGCTTTATCTAGTTCAGTGCCTTTCTTCAAAATCTGCAAATTTTGTTCTTGACTGAGCTTTGGTGTTGATTCAGGAGCATTCTCTTTTTTTTTAAATTTTCTTCCTGAAAACTTTGCCTGTGTCCCCATTGCTGGTCTGGTAGGGCACAACACCCAGAGTCCTGGGTCCGGTACACGGCCTGTGAATCCTCTTCTGGGAAATGAAAGCAACAGCCAGCAGACAAAAAATGTCAGATGCCACTCTCACAGGCAAAAATAAGGACACATTGTTCTGTACTTGATCTTCATTACAGATTTATTCAGATTATGGTCATCATGAACAAGTACAGTGAGAAAGACCTTCAGAGCCAAGAGGGCTTCACTGCATGTCTGCATTTAAAGCATGGGTTGAAAACAGAGATTGTTTTTGGTGGGGCTCCTCTTTGTGGATTGTATAGATCCTACATGTTGGCACATAAATTGGTGAACTTTGAAGTCTTGGGCTGTGGTGTGAACACAGATTTTTAGATGGCAACATAGAGCAGTCACTTCAACCCTTCCCAGTTGCCATCACAGATGCTCTCTTTCAGGAGTTCTCACCTTTGCATTGAAACATTTATACATGTGTTTATTCTGTGCCTTGACCAAGCATTCATACAGTAGAATATAAACCTAAATGAAAGCAATTTTCCACATTAATGGCTTAGCAGTGGCTGGTGTTTGACTTCCCCAGGCCAAGGAGAGTATTATAACTGGGTTTTGGGATTACTTTTCCATCCCACTAAGCAGAGATCTGTGCTTGAGAAGCTAAGACTCACAATTCCAGCAATGCAGACTCAAAGAAACACCCCCTCTGCCTCAAATCTATTTAGTGACATTGATGCAGCAATACAACTGATGGCCAAAGAAGCTGCTGCAGGAGAAAGGAATTTCTGCCAATTTAGTGTATTCCATGGGACTGTAGCACCGTGCCACCAGGGAAGGGTGCCAGGGCTGCACTGGCAGCCTCAAACCAGCATAGCAGTAACTGCAGAGGCTGTGTGCGGGCAGCTGTGGCCACTAGTGTTGCATGGGTGTGTGTTTTCCTGTGGGGGTCAGGGGTTTGCCCTTTGCCAAAGCTCCTTAGAGGGATCTGGCACACTGCAGTCCACTCAGACCCCTCCCCACGCAGAGTAACAGGTCAGCTCAGGTGCTCAGTGGTATCATGGCAAGGGAGAGGAACAGTGCAAAATTTTACCTGTGCAGTCCAGACAGGCTATTACTGGAGAAAAGTGGGTCCCTTTTTTACTTTTTTTTTTTCTTTTTTTTTCCCAGTCACAGTATTTCCCTCTGTACTTCTGAAAGGAAATATACAAAGTCGCTACTAGATTTTTTTAGAAGAAAAGATTTATTTAAGAAGCAAGTTCCTGCAGGCACTACAACACTGGCTGAGCTTGCAAAATAATTCAAGGTAAGGAATGGATTAGGTTGGTGGCTGCCTTATTTTCATTGCCTTCGAAGTGGCTGGGAAAACTAAGATGTAAAGGTATGGACTGTAATAAAGAATGAGTTCTGAAAAGCGGCTTTGCTACAGCGAGCCTTCAAACTCATTTGAGAATGTCAGGGATTTAGCAGTATTCTTGAGCTGACTTGACAAACAATTTTGGCATCTTTACAGTTGAGCTTAAGAATAAAAAATGTCACAAATTCAATCTCCAGCAAGATAAGGAGTAGCCATCTGATTCCCAGGGTGCAGGCAGCACTGATCTGCCCTGCTATTGGTGAGCTCTGCAGTGATGGGATATCTAATTTAGGTAAGTGCATTTCCAGCATCAAGGTGCATAAAGTCTGACTGTGGGTGGCTGCCAGTAGAGACACACAAGATCAATTTTGCAGAATCATACCAAAAAATACATTAATTTTAACTAAAATGCTAAGCTTGGGTAAGTATTATAAGCTATCATGGAAGAAGGAAAATCAAGGGAAACAAAAAAGAGTCCCACAGAGATGTTTCCAAAGACTTACAGTGCTCTTGCTTTGCATTTTTCAGTCAAAGTAATGAATAAACATTTGAGTAGTAACAAGACGGACATAGGTAATTTGGATTATTTTAAATCCAGCGTCACTATCTAATCCAAATATAGGTGTGGGGAGCCCATTAGCTGTTTTAGCAGGATCTGCCTGGGTCTGAGCCACAAGCATCCCAATGCACTACAGGACTTTCAAGGCTGGAGAAGCCACCATACGTGTCACACAGGGATCTGGAGGCTGTAAGTTAATACATCTGCTGCCTTGTTTTGCTTTTGTGTATCTAGATGAAATTTAAAACTTTACAGCCATTTCATTTGCTGCCTGCTTTCCTTCAGGAGCAAACCTGTCCCCACCCATGTTTTTTAGTGACAATGCTTCAACTGGCATTCACACTGCAGTATTGCCAGAAACAGAAGAAAGCCAGAAGCATTGATTTTTAATTTTTTTTTTTCTGGGCCATGGCCTTCAGGTTTATTTAGTAATATTTTTTTCTGCTAACTTTCTTTCTTAAAGACTAGTGAAAGTTTAGATAAACTAGTCCATTTGCTTTTGGTCTATCTGATATGTGAGATAAAGGTAAGATGATCCACCAAAGTTGGCATTTTTTTTACACCAGTTTTGACCTGAGTTGCTGTGTTCCAGAGCTGGTGTTTATGTTTAAATAAAGTCCATTAAACTTGACCTATAGTGAGGTCTTTCATTGCTGGACTCTTTTCTAGTGGTAAACAGAATAGCACTCCCTCTGAAACTGTGCTGTCACTCAGTTTTTCAAGAGGACGTAGGGGTTTGGGGGTTTCTTCCATTGATTTTGGACTGTGGGTTAATTCTGTATATTTGGTGCGATCTGTGTGCTTTAAAACAAGTAAAGAGCTGGCTTGCTTCTGCTACACTGGCATGGTCCCATAATGCCAGTGAAATCGATTAGGAAAAAGTTGTTTCAGGACAAATAGGTCCCTCATGAGCTATAAGCATCTCTCCCAATCAGGAAACGATGGACAAAAACCTACAAAGTTCTCTGCTGTGGCATCAGAAAGAAGCATAAAAAAGCTCCTGTGAGGGGAGTTAGATTTATGTCACAGCAGCTGCTAAGATGCTGCTCAAAATTTTTGCCTCGTTTGTTGTGAAACAATTTCCTGTGGGAATTGGTGTCTACCTCAATTTAGGGATGTCAAACGGAGAGGTTTTTACTGGCTGTTTTTAGTCTTGGTGCTACACAATCTGTCATTAGTTAAATGACACACTCCCTGTGTCCAACCACAAACACTGTGCTGGGGGATACCTGCCTCTTGAGTTCAGATGCCGTCTACATGTTGTGAATCTGCTACTTGGCAAAATTCAGGGGCAGGAATGTCTGATGCAGGACATGGGGAGTGGATGTATTCAACAGGGGCTAAAAACTTCCTCTATCAATGGCAAATACACTTGATTTGCCCTTCTCCTCCATCCAACTGGCTATTTACAGGCTCCTCATCTCAGTCATCAGCTTCCTTGTACCAGGATCTAAAGTGATTAATCTTCAGGTAAAAGTTACATTCTTCTATTCTTTACCATTCTGCTGCATTTCACACTGTCAAATCTCAGGCTGGTCTTGCACTGTTGGACCTTCTGGCTATATCTGTATTGCAAGTAGTGTAGAATTATTATGACTATTCAGTTCCATCAAGGGCAGACTGGCCCTGAGTTTTCTTTGAGTCTCAAGTATAACTCATTTTCTTTCTTTTTTTTTTTTTTTTATTCCAAGTAGAATTATCTGATATAATGGGAGGATTGTGCTGTAGCTTTAAGTTCAAAACAAATAGAAATGTCCTTCACAGAGGAAAATTAGACTGGTGTCACTTGCTGCCAAAGGATGCAGCAGGAGCTAAAACTTTACAACATAGATACATGAAAGAGAACTCCATGTATCCACGTATTCCAGGCACCAGAGGGTTAATAAATTTAGAACCCCTCATATAGATCAAGAAGTCCTTTGAAATGGAAATATGTTGAGTCTAGGAGCGCATTCAGAGGATGTGCCATACACAGCCTCCCGCTCTCATCCCAGGCACCTGCTTATGGTACTGCTGAGGATGGGATACCAGGCTAGATGGACCTTTGGTTTGACTTAGTATGGTCATTTGTATGTTTTCCCTATGCATTCTCTAGGAAGAAAGTTTATAAAGGTTTCCTCAAATGCACTCCATCTTCAAAGGTCTTAAAAAAAATCTTTCTGTCAGCAATTTACTTATTCCTTTCTGCCACTGACCCTTATTTTAAAAACTGTGCTTACCAGCTGTCAGTTTCTTTGTTTCACTCTCCGACTTGTTTTTTATCCTCTGCTGTGCCAAAATAGTAACTCAGAATGGTTAGAAGCAAAGAAAGGTCCTTACAAAGGCCTTTGACTTCTGCTGAAAAAGTTGACCAGCACTGACTGCTTTCAAGTGTATGACCTGCTGGAATCCCCCACGTCCTCACCTATAAAACATGACAGTAATCACAACCAGGCATATAACATCTATCATTATTAGGGGCAGTGCCCACTTACACTGTGTTCCTAAGAGTAAATATTGCTTGTAAGTGAATGATGCACCTGCTCCAACTCTTTCAAGGAACTACTAGACAATCCTCAGTTTACAAGCACAACACAAAGTTGTGTCAATAGATAGTCATCGAAAACCTCCCTTTTACTACTTCCACCCATCATGGCTACAAAACTTGAACGGAACTGGGCTGGTGTCTTGCTGTGCAACACCAAGAGAGACTTTCAGCTTTAAGAGGTAATGATCTTATATGCTTCCTCTTTATAGTATCCACCCTTTGCTTTCTGCACCCACATCCTTTGCAGGCATCAGCTCTTTGTATTGCAGAATCGAAGACATGCTCCAAGATACTTTGTGACACAAAAAATACTCCAAAGTTGCTCAAAATTGGTATCTGGAGGACTGACCTAGCTGGATCTTACATGTGGCAGTAGAGGATAGTTTTAAAACAACAAAATTCTTTAGCAAATCTAGTCAGCCACAGCTGACTGAAATCTAACTGCTTCTCTGAAATACTCCCAAGAGTACAATAGTAAAATGCTTTCATTGATTTTTATGTATTTTAATTTGAAGACTTACATTTGGTCTGATTTGAGATGACTGGATTCAGTGACAATTTGATTCACATGGCTGGAAGATCTGTTAAAGCACTAACAGCTGAACAGAGGCAGAGCTGAACTCTCCAAAAACAGAAAACAGTGATTCAAAGACCTGTGGCTGCAGATGACAAAACATGATTTTACTTGCTCCCCCAGCTGTGGAGCTCTACACCCCTATATTGAGGTGACCAGCCCCTCCCAGGAGCCAAAGGTATATATGTATGATGAGTAGCTGAGATGCAGACTTTCCTGAGCTATGTGTAGCCAACAGAGCTGCAAAAAACAGGATGGGGACTGTAATGTGATGCACATATGGCTTAGTCTCAGGAGCAGAACCCTACACTCTCTGGCTATGCCAGCTATCTCAGAGCTAACAACTGCCTTGGAGAGAACTGAGGCAGTCAGTGATCATGGTAAGTTTCTACCTGGTGTACCAAGGAGACCAGAGCCCACCAGAGAATGGGATAACACGCTCCTTTGGTACAGGATTATAAGTTGTTTCAGCAGCTGAAGTACCTGTTCCCACTGTGACTCTTCATTCTGGTTCCTTTCCCAGAGCTGAGGACCTCATCTGGTTCATGTCCTCATCTCTCTGTGTCTACAAAAATTATATATGCTACCATCGTGTTCACCAAAGAGTGAGGCAGTGGAGGTAATATGGTCTGGATCTTGCTGGAAATGGTTTGCTGTACTGGTAGAAATTGATAGTAGGGCTGAAGTTCTGTATGTGGTTGTTGGTCTGCCTTTAAGTGGGTTTGTGTTTGGCCAGCAGCAGAAGATTCAATGACTATAGACTTCAGAGACAGGCACAGTTGAGGAGTACTTCTGTAAATACCTGGATACAAGTATGTTTGTGTTCCTCTGTGGACATATGATTTTTATTTTTTCCTTGTGCTTTTGCTGTAAATGCACAAAGATTTCATTTTGTAAAGGAATTGACACAACACCAAGTGCATTATACAACTTCATGCAGTGGATGGACTCAGGAATAACTCAGTCTTGTGGACTGATACTATTTAGAATTACCATCCAGAAGTGTCTGGAGGACACAGACAAAATGAGGTCCCTATTGCATTAGGCTCTGCTTATATAAGAGATGGTCTAAGCCCAAAGATTTTGCAATCAAAATAAAATGTCGAGTGATCCTCTTCTATTGTATGTGCTACTAGATAATAAAATTGCATCAGGTGCATAATAAAATTGCTCACAGTTCACAAACGTGTCAGGGCAGATAGAGATAGTATTGCCTCACCTAATACCAGGTTCCATCTGTGGGTAAATTCTTATTAATAAAATACACTATGCAATATTCCTTAACAATTCATAATAGCTTGTATCTGAAAAGAGGAAGATGGAGCAATTAAAAGAGCTCACAAGTGTAGAAGTGAGATAAAGAAGATGCAGTAAGTCCTCCTGTAGAGCAGCTGCCATATGCTCTTTTCCTCTATACAGAAAAGTCCTGTGAGCCGAGGGTGTATTGTTTGCTGTGAAAGGCTCAGCAGAGCTGTCGTTGGGTTCACACTGTTCAGTGTTCTGTAGCAATGAGTTAAGCATATATATTGCAAATGGAAAATGTTGCTGCTACTTCTGAAAGCTCTTTTTGCTCTTTGGTAGGATTAAAAAAAAGAAGTCAGCCTCTGACTGTAAATAAAGTAAGAGAGTAAAGCATGGGGGTTTTTTAATACACTTCCTTACTTCAGAGAAGGTCTCGGGCCTGTGGAGTTACTGATCACATAGACTTGGGCATGTACGAGCATCATTTGCTTTAGAAGATAAGTGCAGTGTGAGCAGTGAACAGATGCTTCTTGTTTAGTTGATTGGGGTTTCACAGATGATTCCGATGGGACCAACGGACCAATAATGAGTAGTTATTTGAAAAAATCCTGGAGAATTTCATACTGTGACAAAAAATGTTTAATTAATTTCATTAATAATATTCATTTCACTAGTAATTACTTCTTTACTATGAATCTCTTGTGTTTAGGAGACTCTAGTAATAACATTTTAAAAATGGTCTTTCTGTGTTAACTAAACAAAGAAAGATGTAGAGGACTTGGATTAGTCCTCATTAGCTATGCAAAAACTAGCAAATGGCATGGCAAACTTCAAGTTTTAGGCAACTTACCACAGGCACCCAGTGAACAAAAGAACTGAAATAGCTTGCCAACAGCATCTTCAGATGCACTGCCTTGATTAGCATTTCCTATGTTAGCAGGTCCTGGTTGGCAGCCTGAGTCTTCAACTCCCAGGCTTTGACATCCATCGATGTCCTGAGCTACCTGCAGGTCTGCATCCCTCTTCAGGGGCACAGGACTCCACCAGGCACACATAGCCTCGAAACTGGGCACTGCCTTGCCCAAGGTCTTCTGCAGGGCTTTGAAGTTCTTCTTCCTCCTCACTAAAGTGGGTTGTGACACTCCTGGGTTGGTCTGCTTTGGGGATTAGTGTACGAGTTACTTTCCATAACTCCTTATTGTTCTTGGGATGACTATCTAAGGTATGGATTGCCTGAGGTGCAGAGACACCTGAGGTAACTCTGTGTGACAGCATGGGATTACTTGGATTGATTTACATGGGTGTAGCACCATGTGAACAGAACTGCACCGCTCTCAAGCTGCCGAACTCACATGCCTGGCTCTGAAAGCCCTGGCAAGACAGCTTCTGTGCCTCCACAGAATTTAGTATTCTTGGTTTGTTTGATTGGTTGGTTTCAGGTTGTTTTTTTCCTTTTTTTTCCCCATTCTTTTTAAACCAAGCTATCTACTATTCCTGATACCAGAGAGCATGCTATGGGATCTATAGAGGTAACTACCCAGACATCTGTCCTTGTCACAGACAACTGTTTGTATAGCAAGGAACAATGTAGTCTCCAGAAGCAAGTGAAAATGGGCGAGACAACCATATACTGTAGATGGAGAGTAATGGGATAGTGACTGTAAAAAGTTGCAACAAATAAACCAAATTCATCTTCTTCAGAGATTCCCTCTGTGATTTCCTCAGAGATTCAGTCTGGGGCTGTCTGTGAGAGAAGAAAAAACCCTCAGTGGGGTCAGGTTCAGACTTCTATTTCCCTGTCCTTTCAGCCAAAAGGTTTGGGAATTTGAGGTTTGGGTCTGGAGCCCACAAAGAAAGGTTTGTATTTTGTGAGAGGCAGCAGATAGTTGTCCTTTGCCCAGGAAAGCAGAAACATTTCTCAGTCATGGCTGAGCATAGTGAGTTCTCCTCTTTGTATTCATGCTATCACTCCATGTTATGCAGCAAATGCAGATCCCAGCTCCTCCCATCTCTTCCCCAAGTCACAAGCATGGCAAAGGCTTGTAATATGTTGAAAAACAAGTAGCTCTTCCACTTAATATGATACGTGATACAATCCATTGCATTGCATTACAGTGCTGTGCTCCAGCCTCAGATTTTCCTACAATCTCTACAGCTTTCCCAGTCTCTGATTCTTCCTGAGTGTTTATGTAAAACCACTTGTGATTTCTCAAGCAATGTGTCTCTGCAAAAGAACAGGCTCCAACAAATAAATAAAAAAGGTTCTGCACTCTAAAATGAAATTCTGAAAGGACTATGAAAACTGAGTCATTGACTGAATCCGGATGATCTCCATGAAAGAGAGAACAATATTCAATTTGTATAAAATCCCAAGTTCTCAAAAGTCTCTGTAGAAAACCATTCAGAGACATAATGTAAATTAGAAAACCACTAACATAGTTCGTACTTGAATGAAACTAATTCACACAGGATGCAGCAAACATGGCATTGCTACAGCACTAAGCATTTTTTCAAGCCACCAAAGCCTTTATTTCCTTTGAAGATGGATAATTGTAAGGAATATGCTATTTCTGACTTCCCATGTAGAATTATTCTCCCCAGTCTCTCTATGTTGCACAGTGTATTAGCTACAAATGATTAAAGCTGGCCTCCCCTCCTTTTGGTTGTATTTCAAAGCCTGTCAGTGTCTCCAATGGGCTGAAGTTACATAGCAGAAGATTGAGTATGAACATAAAAGCACCCTATTTATCTTCAAAGAGAAAAATCAGTTGAGAAGCCTTGGCAGATTTCTTGATTATTTTGGTTTGTCTGCAGAAAGCTTTGCTTTTATTAAATAATATTCAAAAAGTAAGTAAACTCAAAGCAAAATAGGAATTATTATCTCTGCAGAATTGCTACGAGGTTCATATGGTCATTCTACCTATGGTGTTCATACTTTCTGTAAATTTATTAATCTTGAGCCATTGATCCAAAGTAAGATCTGTTTGAAGTGGTCTGAAAGTGTTCCAGGGAGGCTGGGCAGTAACATTTGCCCTTACAGAGCATCAATTTTCCAGCAGCTCTATGAGGAAGAAGATGCAAGCACCATAATTTGCTTTTTCTGATGCACCAGCACAGAATCGAGCTGTGGCTCCATGCCCGAGTGCTAGTGCAAGGTGAGCTCTGTTTCAAATGCACCTTTGTGGCATTGCTCCAGCAGAAGGGGGCAGCACTCATTGCAGAAGAGGCATTCTTCTCATCACTGCATGTGAGACTTTACTGTTTCTCGGGCTCTGCGGCCTGATGGTCTGGTACCACAGAGTCCTCATTTTAAGAGTGGCAGGATCGCTGTCAGCATCCAGTTTTGAGTACAATGGTAACAAAATGTTCCCACTCATTTTGAGAATTCATGCCTCCATGTGACCATGCAGGAAATAAGAAGATGGTCCAGAATTTGATGGAAACATATTAATTATAGACCACAATCTATAGACTACCATACGTAATGTGAAATCTGAAGAATTGGAAGCAAAATCTGGCTTTGTCTGCAGTATTATTTGATCTGGTTGAAATTTTATTCTGTTCCAACACTGGTTTTGAACCTGCAGAAGGGTCATTGTGATTAGCCTCTCAGGGACTTTTTTGAGTCTCTGTTCCCTGATTTATAAACACGAACCTGAAATTGCTAAGGATATCTAGGGTCATTTTGGTCCAACCTTCACTAAATTATGAAGCACTTAAAAATGGGCCTTTTCCTGCTATTGAAAGGCTCTTCCAGAACTTTAACACTCCAATAATGAGAAATTCTGTTCTCATTTCTTAGCCTTTCCCCCCCTCCCCTCTTTGTGTTTACATGTGCTGTTTTTGAATCATGGATTATAATTTACAGTTTAGCATTTCAATTCCCTTGAGACACTTTGTCTGTGTCCTCCTTGTCAACTACATCAGCCTCACTGGTAACAGCTGAAACAAAGGTTTGCTACCATCCTTGAATTATCCTTGACTTTATGGCTGGTTATTCAAGTCCTTCTACCCTCTTAAACTGCAATAATATGGTTTGGGTTTTTTATGTGACTGTTACAAATTCTGCATTTTCCTTATAAACTTCTGGTGTGGAACATAAGTTGTTATATTCCTTCCTTGAAAGAAAAAATAATACTTTGTTGAAATTAATTCTTCAGTGTCTAGAGGTATGGGGTGTGTGGAACTGGGATATTGAAATGGGTAAAAAGATAGGTTCAGATTTGGCAACATCTGAATCTTGGCAGGAGATATGTTTCAATTGTGTCTGAGCCTGATTGGGATCCAAAACCCAATTTTTTTTTGGCCCTAAATCTGCCTAAGGACTTTATCAATTTTTCTGTGCTGAGAATTTCTTATAAACACTGACAAGTCTGGTCTTCCTCCAGATTGTGTGCTGGCTGCTGTGTTCTTCACAGGACATCCATAAGAGTTGCCATTCTTTCCACTGTAGGTAGCATTTACATTTATGAATAAAATAAATAGCCAGTACTGAGAGTAGAGGCAAGAATAGATGACTTCTCATTACTAATAAGAAATGAAACAGTTGCTTTCTCTTGTGTTCTTCAAGAGAGGTGGAGTCTTCCTCCTTGAACTGCTATATAGCTCCAAAAATCCCCAGTGTGCAGAGTATTCAAATTTTTATGGATTTAGATCCCTCCTTGGGCAGAGGAAGAGGTTAAATTCTGTGATCCAATTTCTGAGTGAATGATCCAACCTTTCAAACATACTGGTGATGCCATTGTCAGCTAGTGATCCCACTTAAGGGTAGACTGAGCCTTCTTGCCTTGAATACCTGTTTTCAGAAGGAATTATTTCAGGGCTCAAGATACTGAGTGTAGAAGCTTTTTGTCTTTTTACTTAGCACAAGGTGTTGACATCCAAGAAAAGTGTGAGATTTCCTTGTGCACATTCCTGTTTGGTGACTTGATTTGGTGACTTAAGATGGCTCTCTACTTTGGACACTCATTGCTCTGTCACCCAACTGCCCCTATTCCTTAAGTAACAAATTAAGGCACCAAATCCCAGTCTGGAGTCCACTCAAGAGCGGGTGTTGTGAGTGAATGTTTTAGAAGGACAAGGGTGGGGTGGAGGAGATATACCAACAGAGTGGGTTCCTGCACTCAAGATCTTTCTTGGATTTTGCTTTTCTCTCACTGCTTCTTAGGAAACTGAGAAATACAGTTTCAGAAATAATAAGAAAATGGTGAGAATCAACATGAAATTATTACCAAAAAAATCTAAGGCTATCTGAGAAAAGGAAGAAAGGACAACACTCAGAGAACAGTCTCATGGGGAGCTTCTAGACAGACAGATAAAAGAGCTACAATATGTGTTCCTTTGTGGGAGCTGCCTTCCCACGTGTTCTTCAGCCAGCAGGTTGGTCATTACTGTGCTGTGACTTAGGGCAGAGACCGTGACTTTTAAAAGCCACATTTAATCTATTTCCCTTTCTGAAATCCTACTGATGTGAGGACATTTGTCCTAGAATCCTCTCTGTGAGAAGAATAGAGAGAAAAATACCTACTTTAAGGCTATTTTGAACATAGACACATGCATGTGATTAGAATACCCACGAACAGGAGTAGTGTTGATTAACCCCCGTGCCAGGGGTCACAGCGGCAACTAAGTCACGAGCAGCCGCTCACTCACTCCCTCTGCCCCCTCGGTGGGATGGACAGGAGGGTCAGGGATAAAAGAGCAAAATTTGTGGGTTGAGGTAAGATAGTTCATTAATTGAAACAAAGTAAAATATGATGATTATTATTATGATGGTAATAATACTAGTAATTAAAAGAAGACATATAAACCCCAAGAAACACAGGTGATGCACAATACAGTTGCTCACCACCCACTAGCCATTGACTAGCCCAACCCCAAGGAGCAGTTGGCCCCTCTCAGTGAAATCCCCCCAGTTTTTGTACTGGGCATGATGTTCCTTGGTATGAAATATCCATTTGGCCAGTTTGAGTTGGCTGTTCTGGCCATGCTCCCCCTGCTGCAGCTTCTTGTTCACGTCCTCACGGGCAGACCACGGGAAACTGAGCAGTCCTTGACTTAGAGTAAGCACTGTTCAGCAACATCAGTGCTTTATCAGCATTCTCATACTCAATTGAAAGCATACCAGCTCTTAGGAGGAAAATTATCTCTAACCCATACGAAATCAGGACAAGGAAACTATCCTTAATTTCACTTGAAGGATGCACAGCAGACCTGGATGATACTGTACTAAAGAACTTTTAAAGTGTGACAAATTACGCGAGTGCACGTAACTGAGGAACTTCGGTAGGAAGAAAATAAGTCCTTATCTTTTCCCCTCACTGCCTGGCCCACCGTGACCGCCAGGGGACGCCCGGCCTGTAGTAGGAAAGTAAAGGATTAGGGAAATTGGATCGGTGTGGAGTTCACAGAAAAAGGATGTTGTGTTAGAGAGTTGTCAGTGGCAAATGTTTTAGACAGTCGCTGGAAGCTGTGGTTATTTGTTCCTGCCAAAGAATCCTCAGCAAGCTAAACAAATAACTTTTGTGTGTGTGCTCAAATATCACCATCACTTTTCAAAACTTGATTGAGGATAACATTCTCCACAGGTACCAAGTACTTTAAGCAAGCAAAAATACATCGAATCCTTCTTTAAAAACAAACAAACAAACAAACAAACAAACAAACAAACAAACAAACAAACAACTCCCCCCCCTCCCCCTGCCAAATCCACAAACTCTCTATCATTTCCCACCCACCTGTAGGAGCTATGCAAGCACAGTATTGCAGGAGCCCCCCAAAAGGCCTTTCTGTGCATCAGGACAGATGTGTGCAGAGGACAAACAGGCTTCAGGAGCTTCATGGGTTCGGTGCTCTAATCTGCTTCTAAACAGCTGGCACACATGAAGTACTTCAATGCAAAAAGCTGTCACCCCACCTAAAAGCTTGCTAGCAGCCTGGCTTTCAACGGGGTGAGGGCCTGGGACTTTACTTGTGGGTTTAGACAGGTAAGTAAATCCAGCTGCCAATTGCACTGGTTAAAAACTTCCCTTGAATGTGGTGATGGGGAAGGTACTAACAGGCCTAGAGGCAGATTCTCACTTAGAGGCCAAAAAGAAGAAGGGAAAAGGTTTGCAAGGAGTTCTCGTGATCATGTATGCCAGGTCTTGAAGGTGTTTGATTTCAGGTATATGTTAGACATGTATTCTTCTGAGGTTTTCAGGCTTTCCTGCAAAACTGCTAATAGGGCAGTAATTGAATCCTGAAACTTTATAGAACCCTTGACCTGCACCTCTCTGTGTGCTGTGTCACCCTTAGCAGACTTCCTCATGGAAAAACCTCTTTAAAAAGTCCTGGGTGATGTGATTTACTTTTACACCATGGACAGGTTTCTGGCTGAGTCATTACTAGTCTCAGTAGCTGAATAGGGAAAAGTATAAAAACTTACATACAGCAAAGCCCTCCTTTCATTCTCTTGATGTTACCTGTTCTGCAAGTGCACACATAGCCCATCTAGTTCTGAACTTACAGAGTAGCTGAGAAATAAATCTTTCCTTTACCTCCACTTTCCCTGAGATCCAAGTCTGTCCCTGGCAGTATGATCAGAGGCCCCTGTCTCAGTACACTGTTTGAACACCTCATACACCTCTCTTCCCCCACAGCTGCCAAAAGATGACTCTTCTCTCTGAATACCAAAGTGAGTCCTCAGACTCAAGTTTTTGCTCACCTGCTTACAGATGCATAAACGTCTGAATGAACAGCTGGGTGACTGTTTCTGAAGTTTCCACTCACCTTGCTAATGAGAGGTTTCCTGTAGAGGAAAATTCCCAGGATTGTTAGACACCTCATAGATGAAACTACCCAAGTGGATGAACCTGCTAAAACTATTTAGCTTGAGACTCTAATTTTGATGAATGGAAATCAGGCAATATTATAATCAGTTCTTGAGATTAGATGCAAAATCACAAGCTAGCCTTCCACTAGGTGGTCTCACTTGGAAATGAATATAGATGTATGGATGAAAGTGAGTCTGAGCAGCATGTGTACTTAATCTGTGGCTAGTTACAGAGCCAAGACTGCTCCAGGTTTATGAAGTAGGCTCAGTTATGTAAAACAGTCATGCTCCTTTGGAACAGCCTGGTTTAGACTTCCAGCATTACTGAATATTGTAATGTATTCATCTCGGAGACACCCACTTGGTTTACATTTTTAGGTATTGAAATATCATGTGGATTTTGCCCACTGCAAGCTTTTGTTTCTGTAGATGTGCTCATTATTGACTAGAAGGTTATTGTGAACCTGCCACTCTGTTGTTTTAGTCCTTTTTGTATTACTGAAAAGATGCAGAGGAAATGAGATGGGTCTGAAATGTTCTCTGCAACTCTTACAACCTGGACAAATAACACAGAAATGGAGCAGCTGAGAAAAAAGGGAGTGAACAGTGGGGTTTAGCATAAGTCAGAGTAACCAAATTCTCAGTCATCTATTGCCCTTGAAACTCTGTGACTGACAAGTGTCTGACTCTCTACTTCATTTTGCGCTGCTGGCAAAATCTTTGAAATGTCAAAAGGCTGTGGTGAATTTAGTCTATTCATTTGTGATTTTAAAGTCCTATTCCATTTGTGAAGATTTTTGCATTCACTGAGCAACTTCCCTTGGTAGTCTTCCCACCACATGGAAGGATTTGAACATCCTTGGTTTCTTTAATGTACAAAGGACCTGGACTGTAATCCCTCCCTCTGAGGAATCAAGAGCTTTGGAAAGGTAGAGACTTCTCATCTTGGGGTGTTCATGGACCTGCAGACAGGGTCACAGATGCTGCCCTGGCCTCCCCACACAGTAGTGTGACACATTTCTGTGAAGCAGCTTTCATGGTTTGGATAATGAATCAATGGATTTCCCCTGTAGTTCCTCATGTTAGTTATAAGAAGTTTTAATGTGTCTTGACAGCCAAATGGCTCATGCTTCCTTCAGTTCTGCTCCAGCTGAATGAAAACTGCCTTAGGCAGAAAGTGAGTTCCCACATGTATTGCAACAGACAAACCAAACCTGAGAGAGGTTTGGAGAGCTTTCTAAATAGTAAATGTGGAGTCATAGAGGCAGAAATAGAAAACAGGAAGAAAAAAATTGCTTTACCTGAAGTCCTAGGGAAGTGTGTTGCAAGCCTGAGGGTTAAATGCTATATTCCTCTCCTGAATTTTAACTGCTTAGAGTTTTCCATCTCTAACTAAAGCTTCATGTTGGTATTTCTACTGTGCTTGCTGCCATTAAATTTCTATTTTTAATAGATGAAATTTAGACTAACCAGTTCAGGTGGTCAGTTTAACTGAATTTCAACCATGTACTCTGGCTTTTGATGTTTCTTTGCTACTAGGAGCACTGGAGAGGGCACAGGATCATGGAATAATGAGATTACCTTGGTGAGACTGTTAGGACAAGGTTCTTCCCAGCTAACTCATTGTGGAGCCTCATGTGCTCTCTTGCCGAAGAGACAAAAACAAGTAGTAATCAAATCAGACTGAAAGTAATCTTAGCCATCTGCCCTGTGTCATGGTGACCAGAAGTTAAAAGATAAGCAAATTTACAAACCTAGTCTCAATGAGGTTGCTTGGTTTGGTCTTTATATGTATTTCCCGGGAACTCTGATGGCCTTGCTCTAGCAGATAGCTTTCAGATAAATGTTAACAAAGTTATGAGGAACAGATCTGCCTTCTTACTAATGAAAAACAGAACAGTAAAAAGCTAGGGAAAACAAGCCATAACTGGTCCTTTGACTTAATGGATTTTGATTATTACTATTTACTGGAATATTTGGCATTGGATCAGCCATGAGCCTTGAAGACGCATGTCGGGCACTTAAACTCCTTATTTTTAACGGAGCCAGTTTAATCACCGCAAAAACTACAGATGCTGGGGGGGATTTTTTTTTTTTCTTTTACTGGTTAGGCTTCAAAACAATCATAGTTGTTGGAACATCATATACTGGAAAAAACCCAGTAATGGGAAATTTTGCATTGCTGAATGCCACAGAAATAGGAGGAAATTATCTGTTGTTAAGGAGTGCTCCAGGCATTCAGAACAAAATCTTCATTTCCCATATTTTATCTTCATTGCATCAAATATAGGACTGAGCCCCCTTTCAAAAGAGAAAGTGGGGTTTCTATTCCAAATACTCCCTCCAGTCCTTGTCAGGAGTGTCCAGTCCTCAGTGCAATCACAGGATTTTTGTGCTGGTCACACTGCTTTTGAGATTCCCCAGCCCTGGCAGAAGCCATGGATTTTTCTCTCTCTTGTTTTCCATATGGTGTTGAGAAGGAAGCTGGTAATTTGGCAATGGCTTCTTTTAAATGTCCTGCATGCTCAGGTGGCCAGGTTGCTCTGAATCTGAGAGAAGCACTGAAAGTTCAAGATTGTGCTGAGATTTGCTCTAACTAGAAAATGAAAACTGGTGTTAATCTTAAAGGATCTGAGGAAACAGAGCATGGCACAAGCGAAAGGGTAAAACATCTATTGCTCTAAAAATGTACTACTCACTGCCAGGTGAATGGGAAAAATAGAGTATGTACTACTGAGACCTGAGGCCGGCTGCAATGTAATGTTGTGCAGCATTCTGCTGTAGAAGGTCGTATCTTGGCTGCTCAATGTCACTTAATCTGGGGTCAGCTTGTTTCTATTAAAGGTATTGATGCAATCTTGGAAAACGGGAGTACTTTCTACTCCATAAGCATACTCTGAAATTTGTAAATGAAAAGGTTTTGAGAAGCATGATAATATTGAATTTGTGTTGGTTCTGTGCAATTTCTGTTAAAGATAATGGTGTAAGAGGGGTAGAACTGGTCCCTCCTGAGAGACCTGTTTATAAGAAATTTATTAGCTGGCATAATAGAAGTAAGAGTCTTTTCTCTGTGCCATACAGTTCAATTGTGTTTACTAATTGGGTAAAAGGTGATAGTCTTGCCGCACCTCAGTGTGTTGGACTGGAATGTGTTTACAGAGACCTGGGACTGTTTAGACAAGGGCTGTAAGGCTGGGTAGTTCTGACACCTGTGTTTCTGATGATCTAGAAGTACAATTATCCCAAAAGATAAAGACTTTGATTAAATATTTGTGATGGCAATGAGAAATTATGGATGTTGCAAATATGGCAAAGGCAAAAATGGAAATAAATTGTTGTTTAACTGGTGGTGTGAGGTACACCAAAGATACTGCAAACTAGGCATCGAGAGATGAATGCAGTAGATGTTTTGGGGATTTTTTTTAGATTCATGCTCACATTAATATATTAAAAGCCATGGAATCAGTTTACTGACAAACCTTTATTTCCTTAGTAGTAGAGGAACATATGTACCAGTTCACCACAGGTTCCAGAGGCTCAGCAGAGCAGGTGGCATTGCTCCTGGTGATACTGCTGCTGGTGACATTGCTGCAGGTGACATTGCTTCAGACCCTTTCTTAGCATCTGCAATAAAGTCCCTTAGCAAACAGGAGACTCAGAGAAAGGAGCAGAAGTCAGATTTCCTTTCACTACCCCTACTGTTGCATAGAAGTACCTTTGCTTGTAATACAGAAACAGCTTCAGTGCCAGCTTCAGGCAGAGGCTAAAATGGTGGCTGTAATTAATTTGAAGCCTTTGGCAAATGTTGTCGTTCTGCATCCTGATAGTCCTAGTAGGTCAGTGCTGGGATGTAGGCACTCCTATTTTCAGGAGACAACAAGTTCCTGCCAAAAAGAAAAAGGCAAAAAAGCTCCTGCCATTGTTCTGGGTCAGGTGCAGGTCTTCTCTGCTCTTCTCTAGAATGATTAAACTCCTGATTCAGCAGAACAGAAGACAACCCTTACACAGCTTTCACTAGTTTCCTTTGCTCTTTGGCAATGCATACTGTCTTTACTGCAACCAACTGCACTGTCTGACATTAATTTTGCTGGCTATCTGTGGACAATTGCTGACTATTCCTTTCTGACTGAAAACTGCTGCCCTGTTGTCAGACTCCTTTTTGGCTGCAGGTGAGAAATGTGAGCCTCGGGGAGAACAGGTGTAGGAGGAAAAGAGAGAATAGCATTGCGCAGCAGATCAGAATGCTACCTGTATTTTCTCAATAAAAATATGGAGGGGTTTAAAATTTCTGGTTGGCCATGAAAGCTCTATGGAAGTTTCCAAAATCCTCATGCAAGGATATAGTACATATCCTTGGTAAATAATAAACATTTATTTCTATCAGTCAGTGAGCTGTGCAAGATCAATCTTGCATGCCAGGGAAAAGTCCACACCAAGAGTTTTTGGGATTTATCTTTAAAACCTATATAATTGTAAACATTAAACATTTTGTTTTCTGATAGAATGCATATAATAGGTGATAACTGCTTAAAGAGTAAAATGTCTCTAGGACCACACAGCAAAACATAAACACATTTAATTTTGGACAATTATTTTGGGGTGTTTCTGTAAGTCAGTTTAGAAAGGGACAAATAGAGCATACTGTGTTTTTAAGTCCAGTGGGAGAAGAGTAAACAAGTCTCTAAATTACGTTACACAAGCTGAGTCCCCATGATCTCTTTGTAGATGTGATGGTGCTTGCATTACAAGGACAAGGCGTAAACTCAGGAACATCATTTTCCCCTAGACAGGGCAAGAAATAGATGTGCAGATATATTCTAACAACTCTATTTTGCACAGAGAGTAATTAAGCAAACTCAGGAACACATAAAATCATTTACCACCAAAGTAGTAGTGAAAGAAGTTTTACCTATGAGAGTTTGCAGAGCAGAGCTCATTCAGGAGGAGCACTGAATGAAATGGCTATTCAGAACTGAAAAGACCAGAAGCCTGGAAGGTGGCACAGGTAGGCAAGAGAATGACTGAGAAAACTGAACACCAGTGGTAAGGGCCCTGTCTTAGCCCAGGAAAGAAGTTTGCAAGAACAGAGCCACTTTTCTCAGCCCATGCCTCATCTGAGGACAAGAGCAGAGGAGAAGTGTAGGAACAGTCTCATCCACATGCGGTGGGATTTTTCTTTGCTGTTTGGGTTGATGCTGTTTTCTGTATAAAACAGGAGCAATTTATTTGATTCTCACCCTGTACCCTGTCAAGATTGACTGCATTTAAACTACTCTGACAGATATTTCTTTTCTTTTCTTTTTTTTTTTTAAATTTATTTTTTTAAATTCTTAAGGACTACCTGCCCTTCCCAGACTATCTGCTCTGCTGATCTAGTGTCCTTCTTGGAAGAAGGAAGTGTTAAAAAACATACTGGCAAACACACCACATCCAGCAAAACCATTTTAATGTCAACATTATTGAAGCTGTGGAACAGAATGGGAGAGCATGGGGGAAATGGGGATCTCACCCCACTCAGCATAGCCAAGATTAATGACACCTTAAGATGGCAGCATGGCATGGCTTCTTATTTTTCCTTCCCTCAAGAGGGGCTTACTAAGATCTTTTTGTCTGAGTTTGCCAGACTTCTGGTCTTCTTGTTGGTCTGGACTCTGCAGCTGGTTCACATACTAAATTTTCACCTTAAAATTTAATCTTTTTAATTCAAGACAAACTGTGTGTGTCTATAGCCTTAAACAGCCAACCACTTGGAGTGACCTGCACTGGGGTGACACAGTGCTGAGGGAACTGTGACCTTAATAATTAATATACTGGGGAAGGGGTAGTCTGTGTTTTGTCCTATCTTGCCCTGCACCCTACACTTACTGTATGATGGTTTTCAATCCATTTTAGCCTTCTCATGTGTCAGTTTCTCTGTCTGTAAAACTGGGAAAGCAACTTCTCTTTCTTTGTGTTTATTGACTATAAAATGCTTGGAAGGCCAGAAATAAAAACCAAGGCAAAATGAAAATATGCAAATAATACTCTGAAGTGCCCAAACATGCTTAAATATTTTGATCTCTTTCTCTCACACTGAAAGAATCCAGGTATTTTTCAGACTTCCCTGCCATTTTCAGTAGGGGATCCTGCTGAACATTGTATTCCACTCCCAGACTGCAATGATATCACTGAGAATTTGGAAACTCAGAGCAATTTGCTGCCCTGCTGCTGGGCCACACTGCAGTCAGCTTGCTGACTTACTTTGGACATCTGGAAGATGTTGCATCTTAATGGCAGTTTTTGGAAGGCAATGCTGATCATGCATGTTTAATGCACAGGCTGCTGCTGCTAAAGACAGTACCTGGGCAAGTTACTGTGAAATGAGAATGGTTTCTGGCACTACAGGAGCCTCTGCAGCGATTTCAGATCCTAGCAGACAGCATTTGCTGAACTGCTGCCAGAGGTGAGAAGCAGTGCTAGCTTTCTAATTGGATGAATGACTTCTTGTAACTTTGACAAGGTAACAAGTCAGGTGGAGTCAGATCAAGGAAGTTATCTTGAAGTGATACAGAATTAGGACTGTTCCCTCTCTGCAGGTTTCTCGGCCTGCAGAGACCTTACAGTGCTGTGAAGAGCAGTGGCAAGCAATGCACTTTCAGAGCGGGTACCTTAAAACCTAAATTAGTCCAGAAAAATCTGTCTCAGCTAAACTGATCCTGAGAGTATTACAAAACAGTGCTTATTTATTCTTTTTTTTTTTTTTACTCACCAGAAATAGAAAAGACAATGAGAAATTAAGGAGACCTGCTTAGTGTTATTGCCAATACAAGTTACCAAAAATCTTGACGGTGTCTAAGAGGCTGCACTAAACATGAAAATTACTTCCTATACTTATTTCTATGTGTTTCTGGGCTGATGAAGCTTGAAACCTACATGCAAATACAAGGCAGAAAAATCTTGACATGTTGCTGTAAGGAGAACATTGGTATCTGGAATGAACAATGTGAGACAGTTCAACAGGTTTACATCTTTGACTTTGCACGAAAGAATCACCTCAGACAGAGAAACTGCAAACATTCAAAAATATGGTGCTCGGAATAACTCTTTTTAAACTCCCTGTATAGATGAGACAACATTTTTTCTTTAAAGAAGAAAAAAAAGGATTAATCAATTTTTCAGGCTTGACAGCATATGAACTTTGTACCATTTAGCATATTCCAGGCAAGAAACATCACCCACATCTTACCATTGTTGTTGAAGAAAGGCATGCTTGTTTGAAAAACCTACAGGCATTAGAGAATTTTCACAGCCCTTGTTGTCCATGTTTTAAAATGTTCAAACCATACTGCTGTTCTATTTTAAGTTTTGCTTGCTTCATATTCCAGTCGTTTCGTCTGGTTAAGCCTGTATTTGCATGTGGAAGTCATGACCTATTCTTCTTTTGATATGCTTTGATAGATTGTCAGTCCAAAATTCAGGAATTCATTACATTTCATGGAAGTGCTAAAGCATAACTTAAAATTTAATTTGAAATCAGAAGAAATTGAGCATGTTTCTGTGCATTTGTTAATAATGTAAAGTATTTCCTTGCTCAGGATGTTTTCATATTGTGCAATTCCTAGACCCTGAGAATGTTTCTCGGGACTCTTGGGCTGTACCCTGCTATCCATAAGAAGAGTTGTGCTATCTGATTAACAGTGTTAGCTGCACTTTCCAGCACCTCTGGAGCCCTCTTGATTCCTTCCCTATGCTTTGCATTACAGATTATCCTACATCATGTATTAGGAAGTAATCATGTATTCCTCATCTGTCTGACCTCACACCCACTGGGGGGGCACTTCAGCTTCAGTCCTTATTGCACCAGACATGTGATTCATACTGCATTTTTTCCCTGATGTATTTCGAGTTTTCCATCTGGTCATTCTCATTCTACAGCTTTCCCAGGTCTGCTCTAAGTCCAACCACAGGTATCCTGCACTCAGCTGCCTGCTTCAGTCTCTCCTTCAACAACCCTGTCACTTTCTCAAGGTAGCAGGCAGAAAAGCCACATCTACAATTAGAGTTCCTTTTCCAAAACTGTGTGTGCCCACACCTAGTTATCTGTTTCACCACCTTTAGATCTCATATTGATAGTTAAGTTTCCTGTTTTTCAAGCTCTGAAGAGAACTGCTTTAGTCTTTCCTAGTGGCATTTGCCTTTTATCTTCATGGCTTTTCTTATATTGTAAACTGGATACAGTTTTTCCAGTAGCAGTCATATCAGCCCTGTAAACAAGGTAAAGTTCTGTTTTCATTAACATAATCAAAAAATATACATCCTTTTTTCTTCAACAAAGCACTGCTTCATTTTATTCATCTCTTAAAGAATTTTCAAAATCATTTATTCCATGGCTACACGTCACGTTATGCTTGAGTATAATCTGTAATTCAGGTGTATGCTTCTAGATATACGAACTTCCTTTTGTCTACATTAAGTCTACAAAATGTGACTAAACAAAGTTTAATGAAGTGCAATAAAAGACATGTCATATTGCTTGGCTCTTCCCTGCACTTAATTTGCCTCTTGTCTGATATCTTACATGTAGAATCACAGTTCTACATGAAAGTATTTTGCTCCTTGATGACTATTTAGTCTGCTGAAGGTACCGTGTGATCAGTTTCATTTGTTTAACATAAGTAGAAGATTTTAAGGAAATATATGAGTAACTCTGAGAATATTAAAACAGCCATCAACAATTTACTGGTATGATATTGATGGGAATTGGCACTCATCAATTCCAGAACTTGACTACCTAACCTGAAAAACTATTTTGCATATAAAAGAAAGTTCTTCGTTTCATTTACATGTTTTCCACCAGCTTTGTTTTTTTGGTTTTTTTTTTTACTGTGATCACCTCACCCTAACACTTTGAAAGTGCATCCTATAAATATGAAGAAGGACTGTTTGCATAACCTAGTATCAGTTCTGAATTCAATGCAAATTCTGATCATAAGGAAGCAACACTGCAAGTGCTGCAAGCTTTAATTTCAAGTATTTTGATCCAAAAATTAAACACTATTTCTAAGCATAAAATTTAATGAAGTGAGATTCTATGGTTTAGTTACCAAGTTTTCAAAATTTAATCAGCAATTACTTGATTACAGTATGTTAAATATCCTTACAGGTAGTAACTGTTGGTACAAAGATTACTTACTTAATAGAAAAAGCAGCAGTGGACTCCAGCAGCTCGTAAATAAGGCCATGGGAAATACAAACCCAAAATTAGGGATACCTTTCTCTTCAAGGAAGGTTGGTTGGCACCCACACCAAAGTATTTACAGAATTGGAGCACCCTTATCCTCCCATCTGTAAGATATGCACTTAACATGAGTGACTGGTCTTAGGGCAGCGGTCACTGGGTAAAATTCAATAGACTACAGGGAAAAGTAAGCAATTGTTCCCTCCCTATGAGTTAGAGGCCCCACATTGCAAAAGAAAATTAGGAAATTATGCACAAAGAGGTTAGTTCAGAAATCTTTAGGAAATACTGAGAAAGATTTTGGATTACTTAAATGAGGCTGACAGTAGAAAAATATGTCACATCTCCAACTGTTCTCGTCTTTCACACTAAGCTATAATCTTCTGTGAACTTCCTGATGCACAAAAGTATTTATATAAGTTAGGTGTGACATTGCTACATGTTCTATATCTTTATTATAAAAGCAGCTGAGGACGTTTTTCAACCTCCTGATAAGGCGTCATCAGCATGAGATATTCTACTGTCATTTCTGGTTTAAAAGTCTATGACTACAACTGAAGCATTCAGAGGATGAACAGTCACAGAAAATGCCAAGGTCATGCAACAAAACGTTAGCTGAGAGAAAAGATATAGGTGAAGGTTTTTCTTTAAAAATACACGTAACCGCATACCTAGCTTGGAGGGTACAAATTTTAAACAGCACAGAAAATTTTCTTCTCCTTTTTTGCATATGCTCTTTAAAACCAAACACATTATTATTGTGAGTTTTTTTGGTGCACAAAAAAAATAAAAAAAGGAAAGAGAAGATTCATGAAAAAGTGTCAGGCCTTGAAAAGAAAAATCTCATCTGCTTTAGTAAGTAATCTCCAGTATATCCTGTAATTTTACTATCCTAAATAAATATTACATGAGATGAAGAAAAAGTGAACTTGCATCAAAAGTGCTGGTCAGGACATCAGGTAATTAAAGAAAGCCCACAGGTACACTTCCTTGGTCTGTCACAGCAAGTGTGATATGTCTGAAGAAGTAATGGTGTGTGTGGTGCAGACCTCTCTGTCTGGGCTAGTCCTGCCGTGCTGCCACTGAGGTCACTGGAGAGGAGCAGAGCCCTGCAGGACACAAGTCACACAGATGCTCTGCTGCATGTGTCTAAGGCTGGGTGAGACACAGTTCATCCATCAAGATTACAGGCATTTCACTGAATTCCTTTGCGGTATGCTTTGCCCCAGTTTAAAACACAACTTATGCTTGCTTTCTTCTCCCTTACATCTGTTGAGCCTGTAGGCACACCTGCCAAAAGGATTGTTTCTGGTTGCTTATCAGCACATCACAGTATGGAAAGGACCCTGCCACCTCGGCAAGTCTTTCCAGAGGAATAAGAACTTCATTCAGTAGAAGAATATTTATAAAACAAACAAAATGTATACTGGAATGCCCTTAACTTTCACAGAACTCAGCACAAACCACTACAAGTAGCAGGTGTCATACCTAGAAATCACTGCATTGTGACAAGATACATGAAAAAGCCCAGAATAATGTCATATTGTTGCTTTTTATTTGCTAAAATCAACTGCTTTCAAATGTTAATAATTTGTTTTGGTAGCAATTATGATGTGAAAGCATCCTCTGTAAAAATGTTTATTTAAAGATATTTTTCTTCTATTTTCTTTAATTATTACTTTTTTTTTTAAGAAGGATATAATCTCATAACAATATTTTACACAAGAAGTTTATGATGGAAGTAAAAATAATTTATATCACATCTGGAAACTGTTATAAATAACATGTAATGAATAAACTGTTCAACTGTGATGGTTCCAAAAACTTCAATGCATTAAGATGAGTCTGTTCCCTGAGTCCATCACTCTCTTTACCAAAGTAAACAAGATTTTGCATTTTTTAATATTTTAGAAAACTACTTTTCAGTCTTCCATTTCTACATGAAGTCCCCATTGTTCCTTGAACTGCAGGAGATACATTTCGTCGTCCTCTGATGATTCACCAGATACCTCTTTCTCATACAGTCTGAACAAAAGTCTCTCTTTATCAGGATCACCATATTTTAATACTCCTTCACATACCTGATTTTCAACACTGGACAAAGTAGGAATATACAGTCTTCCACTGTGAGGATCCCAGTCAACTACTGTGGTCTGTTCACTTTCTTTTTCTGTGAGGTGTTGTGTGATTTTTTCCAGCTGGTGATAGGAGGTTTGCCCAGATTTTTCAGTATCCAGGTCCAGAAAGTTGATTTGGGTCTCACCTGGTAATTCACCTGCTGCATCAAACACCTTCAAATTAAGTTCCTCTGTTTTCTGTCCTGAAGAAGGATCTGCTACCCTCTCCTCTACTTGGGGGGAATATAGCTGTTCTGTTTCCATATCAACCAAGTCCCTCAAAACAATCTGTGGCTCACCCAGTAGCATCCTGGAGACAGAAAACTTCTCTTCTAGTTTTTGACCAGGACTGAAGTCTTCAACCCTTACATCATGTTCATACTCTACAACCCCTGCATTTTTCTCTCTCAAATTATTCTGTGTTCCAGAGTGGCCATAAGATGTCCAGTTTCCAGTTTGGTCCCCTTCCACTAAAACACCTCCTTTGTGTAAAATCTCTTCATGTGAAATATCAAGGAAGTGTTTTGTTTCCAGCACTTCCTTAGAAGGCAAGTCCTTCCCTTCGGTGCCATTGTGAACAATGTAGTAGTGGGGAGATTTCCTTTCCGAGAGATGACTGGATTCCTTATAGTCATCCCCAATAACAGTGATAAGGTTAAGTACTATTTTTTCACTTGGCATGAAAACCCTTTCCTTGCATTTGTCAGTGTACTGCCATACCTGGAAAGTAAGAAATATTTTGAGTGAAGTGTAATAAAAATACCATCCTGCTGCTTCTTGCACCATCAGATACTTTTAAAGTATAAGCCTAGGTTAGACTTTCTTAGGAGGTTATTCCAATTTAGAGAAGAAAAACATTCATTATATGAATACTCATGACTGTCAATATGCTTCCCTTTTTTACCTCTCTCCAGAGTAAAACTGTATTATGACCAGTTCTAATATCCCTTTTCTCACCTTCCCTATGTCAAAATAATGGTTAGGACAATTCTGTCAAATACTGGTTTTGTTTCCATCAGCATAAACTCAAGTCACTTTAGAGAAAACACCAGAGTTGTCCTTGCATCAAAACTTGCTGAATCTATTCTACTCTTTTTAACCAGACAAGAGAAAATGTAGTTGAAACCAGTTCCCATAAGCAGAGTCAGGTAATATGTTAAGGTATAGCTGATAGAGAATAAAATAATACCAGGTTTCCCTTCAGAGAGGAAGCTACACCACAGGTTAAGGTGAATGTATGGAGCCTGCATTGTGCAGTCTGCCACAGACTGCTTTTGTGACACTGTGAGAAATCACCTAGTTTTCCTAAACAGGAATCTTTCTGAAATGAGCAATATTTCTAAAAGGAATAAATACTGTGTGGGCAGTCGCTAAAGTGAAGTGCAATAGGAAAAGCAACAAGAAGCTGCATTTCAGTGCTTTCAAGCTTGAATGGAAGACAAAGACCTCTAATCCATGTACCAGGTAGTCTAAAAGGTCCTGCAGGTCAGAAGTGCTGGACCAAAAGAAATTACTTATTTCATCTCCCCCTAACCACACACAATGCCCATGTGTCTGTAGGCTAGAAAATATGGAAAGCATCATTAAAATAGGAGGTCTATATTCATTTGTTACTTTAACTGCATCCAGAGGAGGAGGTAGGGTAATTGAACTAGGTATCTTTGAAGGCCTCTACCGACTCAAACCAGACTGTGGTTCCATGGTTTTGTAATAAAGCCAGTGCCTTGTCAAGGCCAGGAGATGTCTCTGTGCCCGTCTGAGCACACTGCAGCAGTACCTGCTCTACTCCTTCTAAGCCATTCTGAACCCACAGTCCCTCTGTGAAGATTTCTCCTTTCACCTCTGTGCTGCTCTAAATTTCTTCAGAAAGGTCAGAGTGTTGAAACCAACTCCCTTCTATGTCCCATCCCATGGTTTCTTGCAGATGGGATTAACACTGAAGTGTTAATCCAATTCATTACTGTAATTGCATGTTTATGGTTGAGCAACTTGCTTAAAGATAGCCGTGAGAAAGCCAGCTCATGAGCTGAGCAGAGAAATCAGTAGCATTTCGTAGACTTTATGTGCTCTTTCTAAAAATTATTAAACTCTGCAGCACTAAGAAATTTGCAAACATTTTTTGCAGAAAGTGTTTTTGGGCTGTCTAAATAACAATGTGTTTGTTTATATGTTTTTGGTTGTTAGGAAATGGTAGAGTATTTGAAAATATTCTTGAAATCCAGGTTAAATTATCTGTATATTATTCATGTGTTTAGTTCTTCACAATCAAAATTAAGTGGAAAAATCTGGTATTACCCAGTAACACATAGTTCAAGAAAACATCATGTACTGCTGAATTGTCTTCCCTTCTTGTTTCTGAATTCAACAAATTAGTAACTTTTTTAAACTGAATTTCTGTAGTACTTAGATAGATTAACTGAGTTCTGATTTCCCAAAAGAGCTTGCCTCAATGCACCTCAGACCTTGGTTAAGACAATGGCTCCTCCCAAAACAACAGCTCTGTCCTGATCCTTCTTAGCTCTGGTCATTTTTTCAGATTTGGACATCTTTTTAGACACTATTGCTACCTTGAGATATTATTCTGTTTTTCTTGCATTTAATAACCCTCAAGGTAGTTTTCTTTTCTTGATCTCAGTGGCAAGAGCTTTTATTTGGAGCTAGCCGTGGTTTCCTCCAAACCTACTTAGAAACCCCCGAAAACGCACAGCTCTTCTGTGAGTGTCAAGATTGGCAGTGATCTTCTGCAACAGTAAACACTTACCAAGTTTGTTGGATGCTTTTGTTTGTGGACATGAATATACTTGTGCACAGAATAGCACGTCACTGAAATAAAAAGGACAGCCAGCACAGTAGGCAGAACATATCCAAATGTGATTCTTACAGTCTCATCTTCTGTTTTATCTGTTAATAAAAGTTTTCATTGTAACAAGCAACTTTTTAATACATTCAGACAGTAATGTGTGCATTCACCACATTGCTTTTTGGATACAGAATGCAAATGTGTTAGATAAACAATGAACTTACAGGAAACTAAAACCAACCAACCAAACAAACAAAAACCCCAAACCAAAACAAACCAAAACAAATAAAACCACAAAAAACCCCAAACCAAACCAAACCCACAACCAAACATTTGAGCTACTGAAAATTTTTTATTATTGTCTAAATTATAAATGAAATTCTAAAATGAAGTAATAACCCCTCCATTAGGTTCTCCTGTTGCTAACTTCAGACTGACCCAACTCCGCCACTCCCAAACCTCATTCAGAGAGAAAAACATTCTCCATGCACTAAGTTTCAAAAAATGGAGATACTCCTCCTCAGAAGTACTGATGAAGTCTGTAGTTCCCAGCTATGTTTTAATTAAAGGCAAAGACCTTCTCACCCTTACAAAAACACAGAAAAGGGAGAAACCATGCTAATTTGCACTCTCAAAATGGATACATAAAAAGATCACAAATTGAATCACCAGGATTTTTTTCTAACTCACCTCTTCTTTTTGTAATTTTCCAGCTTACACATACCTTTCAGGGTAGCAATGCAATGTTCTTTGGAAAAGCCACTGTCCAAAAGTGGTGCAGGTACATGTATCTGTGCACTGACACAATATGCTGTTCCAGGTTCTAACCAGGGCACAACCAAGGTGTGGTTGCTGATGGAGAAGAACCACTGGAAGACATTAAAAAAAGATATTTCCCCCCCTTTAAATCCTCAGCTAAAGAAAGGTCACAAGCACACATTTTCTGGAAAGATTAACGATATTTTATGACCTGCCAGCTGCATCCTTTTTTTCAAAATGCAATCAACATTCAACTTACTTTTTAGGTCACATCCTATTTGAATATTTTCTCTTCTAGTCAAACATTCTTCTATCACTATTGAAAAATCCCATGCCTCACATGAAGCAGGACTGTGTGCCACTACTAGCCCACATTCACATGCTGATGTTGAAATAAAACTAAAGGATCACTCCAGCCCTATCTTGACTCATAAGCCAGTGAAATGTACATGGTATGGTTCCACAAAATCCTTCAAACTAGGATGTTATGGTAAAGATGGGAGCCTTAGGATAACAGGTCTTGTGTAGACCTTGGAGTCCAAAGTAATTACTCTATGTCCCAAATCTTTATGAAAAAAACTCCAAACAAACAAAAAATCCAAAATCAACCAAAACACTAAACTCCTTTTGTCTACCTCTAATTGCTAATCTTGGAATTTCAATCCCCCTTTTGACAGAAGGTGACCTTTTAGGTGTAAAGTTTCTGCCTTTTCAGTAAGTTCAGAGATTTGCCATATGGAGATTATGTCTGGGAACAGACAAATGAATGTTTTGGTAGCTGATCACTGAACTCTTCCTCACCTACTGTGCTTTTTTGCTGGGAACTACTACTTGCTAATGAAATGTAAACCTGCAGAAGCAAATGAACATGTTCAGATGTGGTGACAAAGGATGTGCTTTGTCATGATGTATTTTGAGTATTGCCAATAGATTGACTGCCTGTGGACTGTCTTACAATCTTACAAATCCTGTAAGGCTGCAAATCTTATTTCAATCCTTGCTGTTCCAGACAAAATGCATTTCAAGAAGCACAGAGCACAGCTTTAATAGGAGCAGTTCTACAGCCTTGTCAAAGCTTACCCGCTTCTTTGTTTTTTTATTGAGGACAGACACATTGTATTGCAGGCCAGGATATACTTGAAGCAGAGATATGGATTCTTCCTCAGGACTTCTCTTCCACTTCTCAGGAGCAGTCAGAGTGATTGAAATAGATTTGTCAGTAGAAGATACACTTACTATGGGTGGATCAATTTTAGCTGGAAAAATGAACATGTACAAAAAGCAGTAAAACTCAGCAGAGGAACACTGATTTGACCAACTTCTTAAAGTCAATAATATTAAATTTTTGCAATGTTTGGGGGAGGGTAAGTAGGACTTCAAACAATTTATTTATATTGGTAGAAAAATTATTTGATCTAATAACTAAGAGGATCTTTACATGGAGAAGGTGAACACTGACTTGGAATTTTGCCTAGGAATTCCTGGGACTTCGCAGGATAAATAACCTTGAAACCCAATTTGCTAAAACAAGCTGAATTACCAGCATGTTGTCAGATTATCTGGCACAGATAAGAAATATTGGGCTCTGGAGTACAATTCCAGCTTGGCTTAATAAAGCCTTTTCAGAATCAGAGTTCTTTACACTGCGGATGTGCTGTGGCTTTTATTTGCCTTGAGTAAAGCTTTACCATAGCATTCAGTACATATAAAACCATATACCTATATACAACACACATATATCTAAATTCCAATTTGATTACTTCAATTACTGTAATTGAATTTCTGTGAAAAGCATGAACATGAAACAACTACAAAAAAATAACTTCATGTTAAAATTAAAACATCAGATGCCATAAATGCACATGCAGTCTGACCACACAGTATTAATCAAGGTTGTTGAACTGTGTGCTCAGCCTTCCTTACTCTCTGTAAGAGGGTTGAACCGTGTGGTCTCCACCCAGTCAGAGAACATCCCATTCAGGAAGGCTTTAACGCTTGCGTAGTATTGCTCTTCGTAGTCAGAGGTCTCACTGGAGAGGTCACACCACGTTATGTTTATATTCCTGCATTCTGGCTTTCTAATCCATTTGCCAACACCGTATCTATATTGAGGAAGAAAGAGAAAGGAGCTGTACAAAAGCTATTGTCATGATAGTAGTCACCTGATAATACAATTGTCTGTGCCATGTCACAGCTAAAACAGCTTCCTTGTTTAGCAGAAATCTGCAATTTCAAGGAATTCCCAACTTTAGCAGAGATGAAGCACGAGACTTTTGCAGTTCTAATGAAAAATAAATCAAGAGTAAACTCTACCCAGAAGAGGCCAGATGGAGCTAACTGGGATGTTACTGATACCAATCTAAGTGAAGTTTTGCTTGCGCAGACCAGAGATCTCTCAACTTTAACCTCCACAGCTTTAGTTTAAACAAGCAATAACAGAGTCAGGGTAACTATTTATATAGAGACTAAAAGCTCTACCAGAATGGTTAGTGACTCATCCTCATGTACAGACAGACATGATTCTCAGGGTCTCCAGGATAAGTGACAGAAGACTACTGACTCCTGGCTGTGGCTTCTTCCAGTTAAAAAGGGGGACCCTATTGGAATACAATGAACTTCAAAACCTGCCTAGTTGAAAAAATGATATAAATTTGCTACAGCAACACCTTGGTACTGAACAGTTCTCATGCACTAGTAGAACAAATCAAGATTTCCTTGGAAAATTTATGTTTGGATTTTCTCAGTAGCTCCTTTTCCTCAAATTCACGTTATTAAGAATTCCCCTTTGGCTGCTAATTAGTAAGGGCATGGGGGAGCTGCTTCAGGATTGCAGAAGGATCACCCACCATCATTTTCCACCCATCACAAGGTCTTGCTCTCCTAGGTGGGTAGAGGAATATATTAATATTTTTGTATTCAGTGTGAAAGATGCCATACCTCTGGCTACAGACTCTTTTGTGGACCAGCTGTCCCTGCAGACTCAGCATAGCCAGTGCTCTATGAGCATTTTACCTCCTACACAATTATCATTCATTCCGTAACTGCCAAGCACTCTCCCCCTCTCTAGGCAGTGGACTGTGTCACTCCTCTGTTAGCACAGAGGGCAACATCTGAGTAAAAGAGGTTGCAGTCTCAGACTGCAGAAGCAACTCCTTCCTTTTTGCAGTAGCCAGTTGAAGTTACAGGAAACTTCTAGATATCTACATTCACTTATAGTGTTCTGAAAATGTTCCTAGACTGAGGTAAGTGTAAATATTAGAGGTAAAGATTGGGAAGATTGCATAATCTGTGACAACAGTGCTACACCTATTTAGAAGCTAAACTTCTCTCCGTGTCCTTCAGAATGACACAGTGCTGTCTTGGTGGGAATAAAGGAAACGGATTCTGGATCTCACGCATACAGACCTTGACAATATAAGGGCCTGATTCCAACCACATTACTTGGTTTTCTACAATGCTTGATAATGTCAGTGGATTTTCTCCTGGGCTAAAGAGGATTGATGGATCAGAAGAAATCTGGGGGAGTGGGTCTGTTAGGAGAGACTAATGAAGCACTGAGCATTATTAATATTGTATTAAATACTACATCTCCATATCCATTTAAATGTGTAGACTCACAGGGACAGATGCTAATCCACAGCACAGTCCTTCTTCATCCTTCTGTTTAATCTTTTCAGGAATGCCTCTGAAACCTTCCACAGTATTAGAATATTGCATCCTACACTTCTTTCATAGGAAGAGCATCTCCTTACACCTTTTTTAACTGGATGTGAAGAAAACAGTGCCAGAAGTAAAAATTAAAACCCACATTGCTTATGTCTAGCCCACACTTTAGTTCTCCTTTCTTTATTTTATATCAGCCCTATTTTGCATAATTTTTTAAAAAATTATTATTTAAAATGCCAAAATAAGAGTCTGTGGGAGAAAAAATAAACAAGCCAACTTACACTGAGTACTTCACCTTGTAGAGTACTCCATTGCCTGTGCCTTCTGGTGCTGACCAGTGAAGGACATTCCTCATGTTTACAGATTCAAAACGGACATTCCTAGGGTTGAGCAAAGAACAATACAAGTCTCCTGAGAAAGAAAATAAGAAAGGAACAACATGCACTAAGAATCTGCTAATACTTATGCTTTCAAGTTAACAAAAAAAGTTATTTTTAAATAAGTCATAAAGTTCTACGTTTCTTAGCATTCAAAATGCAAGGCTGTTGGCTATGGAAAATTAATTTTTTTAAAAGTGTCCCTAGTTAGTGCATTTGTGCCATTTGTACAAGCGTGTTTTTTTCTCTAGGAAAAATGGCTTTCCCATTTGTAACAGGCTCTGACATGGAAACATACAGGGACTGAAAGCTAAAGCTAGAAAAGCTTGACCTTGAAGAAATATACATTTTTAAAATTGCAAATGTATTTGAACATCAGAACACTGTAACACTGAAAATTGTAAAAATATCCTCAGTACTTCATTAGTGTATTCTTGTAGCTAAGTGGATTTTTAAAAGGCAAAGCAAGTAGTTTTAAGAAAGACACATAGAATCTATCGCAAACACAGCTTTACAAACTGAAGTATGATTTGACACTGGATTATCAAAATAGCCCCATGGTCAATTGACCATCCCTGTTGATTCTCCAGAAAGTCAAAAACAAACTTCTATTGTTAGATCACTCATCTAAATTGCTGTTCATTGCACCAAGCTTTTGAAATTAATAAACAAGCAATTCTAGGCCTCCTAAGAACTCAGTTTCACATGTTTCTAATCCCCACTCCTAATCTCATAAATGTAATGAAAATGCCCCCATTGCTAAATTGTTTGCAAAAAAGAGCCTGTGGGCCCATGGGAAGAATCCCAAGTTCCAAGTTGTGACTCAAGCCCCAGCATATCCTGCCAAGAGCCCACGGGAGCAGCCTTGACGCTGCCACTGTTGGGAAGGAGCTTCCCATTGCAAGTAGCCATAAGACCATAACAAAGAGAAAAAGTGACTCCGTGGTTCTTCAGAACTTTTCAAAACCCTTTAAGCTATTCCTCCAGAGATGCAATTCTATTTCTTTTTTTCTAATTCTATTTTTATTTTTTTCTAAGAGGCAAAGAAAGGGGGAAATAAAATATATCAACAAACAGTAGGAACCTCTCTGAATGAATAGTGTCTTATCTCTGTAAGGGGACCTTAAGGCACTATTACTAGAGTAATAGTGTTCATCCTCCTGTATGGATAACATATAGTTGCTTTTCTAAGCAAAAGTCATC
Organism: Formicarius rufipectus; assembly: GCA_013399695.1. Classification (NCBI taxonomy): domain Eukaryota; kingdom Metazoa; phylum Chordata; class Aves; order Passeriformes; family Formicariidae; genus Formicarius; species Formicarius rufipectus. The sequence continues at coordinate 1,204,157 of VXAU01000575.1, read as the reverse complement.
ACCATTTTCCTGATTAACTTGCAGACTTAGCTGTCTTTGAGCCAAAAATAAAAGCTTTTTTCTCTTCAATACATTTATTAAAACAATCACCTTGCAATTCTGTAGAGACCAATTACTGCACACTGTCTCAGGGCAAACTCTAGATTTTCCAAGCCTCTAGATTTATTTTAATGTTCAAAACAAACTGGTATATGCTTGTATCTGTGTTTTCAGGTCACAAACCTGTTTACATATGGAATTTCTAATGTTGCTCTCTTTTATCTCTAGCACTTAGACAGTGTTCAGTGGCTTTCATTTTCTCTAGTCAGAAGTCTTGTCAGGTACAGTCCTCAGGGCAAGCTTATTTACTTATAATAAGTATGTAGAAAGTCCTATTTCCTTGAAACTTGGACACAGAAATGTCCTATGACACTCAGCTTGTAAGAGCTCAAACCATGGACTTGGTTACAATGCAGTAAAAAAAGTTTCAGGACACCCAGGGATGTAAAAACAGCAGAAAGAGACCTCCGGGAATTTGCCTTTAACACTTCATTCCAAGTGGGAGATAGAGAACTTGGAAAATAAAAGGTTTTTATTTTCTGTTTAGGAAAGCCAGGAAAACAGCCTAAAACTTGCAACATCTGTTCAGTAAAATATAGACGCGCCTAAAGCACTAATGTGCATGCTGCTAAGAACAAACCAAAACTAACATTACATGGACTATGAAAAAATCATTCATGCCTCAAGTTTCATTCTTTGTACCATATCCCAGCAGCATAGTGCATGATATTACAAGAAACTCAACAACTGCGTAATCAGTAACTGTGAATAAGAGATTTTTTAAAAAAAAATTACAAACAACTCACACAGAAGTCACACAATCCTGCCCAAGTACTGAGAAAGGTAACCAGGCAATCCAGGTAGAACGGGTGGGACTGATTAAATAATAGAACAGAGACTGGAGAATAACACAAGATATATACTGCACACTTCAAAACTCTGGAGAAAAGATTAAAACAATTTTAAACAGCAACAAATGAGGACGAGATTTGTCTCTGGTAAACTGGGTTCTGAGCAAGACATCTAGTTTGCAATGGCCATAGAAAGCAGAGGAAGATAAACTCTGCCCTAGGGTTGCTCATCTCTCTAGTCAGGATGGACCAGACTGGGTGCATCTCTCTCCCTCCAGTGGACATGGAGGTCATGCCCATCAGCCTTCATCTCTGCTTCCCTAGCAATCAAACTTATCAGGGATGCAGCTGGTCCAGGGAGCAGTGGCAGGGCATGCTCTAAGCCTTCACTTGAAAAGGGTGATCTATTCTCCAAGTCCACCACGGAAAAAGGAGGAAAAGGAACAGAGTTCAGTTTTGACAAGAAAGGAGGTACTGGAAGTAACTCCTGGGGGGGAAGAGGAGTGACACACAGGGCAGGGGGTTTTATGGATATTTTGAAGGGCAGATTAGATAAACATCTGTCAGAAATGGCAGTAATTTAGCTGATTCTGCCTAGGGACAGGGGGACAGACTTAAGGTCACTGCCAGCCCCATTTTGATACTTCTATGGCTTTGCTCAGTGTAGTAATAAGTTTGGCAGGGGTACTGCTGAATCAGGTATAGGACAGCTAAAAATGTCCTTAACAGCTCAGTTTTCACACCTTTTTTCTTTAAAACTTTTTAGATGTGTACTACTTACCAGGCTAATCCATAAACACCAAATGGAACTGGCTGGAGGCAGCCAGATCATTGCAGACAAGGGAAATTACTTCAATTTTCTGAAGAGTTTTTGTTTGCCTGTACCTTTCCATATTTTTCCACCCATAAAATAAAAAACATTTATATTCCTCAAGCACATTTTACAGTAGCAAGAGTCATGCATTTGTCTGTTATATTAAAATGTTTTTAAACTAGTAACATGCAAAGGTGGCTCTTTGACTTTTTTTTTTTTTTTTTTTTTTAACATTTCTCTCCTCCCAGTGGTTTTCTGCTGTGGTAAATGAAGTTCCAAAACAGAAACACTGACTGCAGCAGAGGAGCCAATCTCAGTATGCAGAAGCCACAGACTCTATCTTTACAAGATCTAAAGCATTCAACACTGCTGGTGTACTCCCACCTACTCCCATCTCAGCATGATTTGGAAGGCAGAGGGACGGAGCCTGTTAACTTTCCATGAGTTAAAAAAATCTCTGCAAAACCAGAGATTTGGTTTTTATTTGTCTTGTCCCATCACTAAAGACTTTTATTCATCCCTACAATAAATCACGCAAGTTAGTTATACCTCAGTTTGGAATCTGTAAAACAAGAATAAAATTACCATGCTTCTCTCTTCCAGGAAGAGTTAAGAATAAACTCCATCATGACTACTTGATGATTGATAATATCAGGAGGCATGCACAGAAAACAGAGCATACACAGAGCTCATATGCTCCGTGGTTATCAGTCAGGAAAGGACTCCAGTAAGTGCACCAGCTGCTTATTTCACTATCTTGTCTTTAAACACACTTATTTCAGCATCTTGTCTTTAAAAACCATATATCCAGTTATAATCTGATTTTATTTCCATTAATCTGGATTAATGGCATGGATGTCACATATTTATACTGGTCTAAGAGCAGAAATCAGTCATACATGTTGATTTCTAGGTTTAGTTTGCCTCATTGGTAGCCTGAACTGGCTGTCATCACTATCCAACATAACAAGGTCACTTTATGTATTTATTACATGGAAAAAAGTGGAACCCTTATTACTGTCTTTGGAAAGGCTGTAAATCAAACCTTGAGCAATATCATTCTTTACATCCTCATGACTGACACCTGGACTGGAAATAAAGTAATAATTAAGGCTTGCAAACTTCACCACCACAGCAAACAGCCAACTCCCGATCTTAGAATAAGCTGTTGCGAGACTCTCCAAGACAGATATGACTTAGCCTGAAAACACCTTTACATGTGATTGAAAAACCCCATTGACGTCAGTGAGATTATTCACACGAGCAAAAAACTGCACAGCAGGTGCTTCATCTTCCCTTTATCAAAGCGTCTGCTGGGTTTAAAAATCTGGTCAGTTTTAATCACATAGAGCTCCCTGCCAGGTACGTGCCTTGCTCAAGTCAGTACTCTTCAAAGTTTTGGTTATAGCCATATCTATCTATCTATACACATGCATACTCAAAAGATCCTTGTGGGTTCCTTCCAGCTTGTCAGATTCTGTGATATACACAAACACAAGTATCAACAGACATAATTTCCACGTTACAACCACGTTACAATTCAGTACATCTGCTTTTTACCTTCTAGGAGGACCTGCTACCTGCCTCAGTGACAAACAGCTGTGTTTAATGTCAGAACTGCAGAATAAATACAGCTAACTACCCATGTCCTCTTGCTCTAAACAGACTTACTAGCTTTGCACTTGAATCGGATAACTCAGCAGCTGCAAAGCATAAAAATAAATAAATACATAAAGCATAGATATTTTTTCTGTACATTGGTAAACCTTCAGAGTGGTGATATGGCAGAGGATCCACAGAAAGCTGACCTATTGTCATAGAAGTGCCTCCTGTGTGATATTGTTGTTGACTGTACCATGCTCAAGCAGAGTGTTCATCTGCTGTATTTTTCTGTGGCAAGGCACGAAGGTGCAAAGACTGAATTATCCAATAAAACATCACAACAAAGAAGGTAACAGGAATTTATAGACAGCTCTAAGATATAATTTAAGACAGTGAGTGATGTGGAAAGCATTAAGACAAAAAGATGAGCCTTTACTGCAACAGTTTTTCCTCGCTAGTCACAGCAGCAAAACCCAAGGACTCCTCCCATACAGTCACCTCGGAATTCAAAAAGGGAACTGTTTTTCTGACAACAGAGACCTTGGCTTCAACTACTTCTATATTTTCTTATACAAAAGTGGCCTTTGAGAGCACCTCTAACAGAAGTGCAGTCTTTGAGCTGGGCACTGAATTTGTGGGAAACACTGCAGGTACACGCTGTGCCTCACCATTTGCAGCCACTTCAAGGCCATGGATTGAACCCTCACTTACACACCTCAGAGAGACGTGAGGCCCTGATTTACCTTTTCCCAGTAGTATCTTATACCTACCAGTGAAGCATATGGCAATTTAGGGTATACTGCTTCTGGAAATGACTGCTGTAAGCCACTGTCCTTTCTTTAGTCTTTCTATTCAGCTTTGTATGACTTGCACCAAGCTCCCATGAAATCTTGCTTGCTCCATCTATGCCACTGCTCTTCAATTTTAAAGGCATTTTTGCTCTCTTTTCTTCCTCCAGTTCATCTATTTTGATGGTTATGTTGTTCTCAGGGCAAAACAGTCCCTCAAACACTTGCCTGAGCATAACATAAAGATAAAAATTGTCATTCTCAGTACAAATGTCCATTTAGCATCATGTTCAGGGGCACTTGCGAGCAGACGGTTGGGGCTGTCTTTTCTGGCTCATCTCCGGCCTCAAGCAAGTCAGCGCTGGCCAAGAAGGAATGTGGGGGAGTACACCAAGTGGTAAACAGGGGTACTGAGCCAAAATTGGAGATCATAAGTTACATGGAGGAAGGGAAATGCAGCAATGCCAGGAATACAGTTTAGCAAATATATTACTTATTAATTATAGTAGCAACAGTTTAAACAAAGGAGTTAACTTTTTAAAAATTAGTGAGCTTGAAAGCTTGCTCTGTGCTGATTCCTTTTGACTCAAATGCAGCAGGCTGGGTAACAAGGAAGAGGAGGAGAGGTACATTACAGCAGTTACATCTGTTACAGCTCAGCTGCCTTTCTCCAGGTGGGTTGCTGGAGCTCTGGTGTTGCCGGGTATGAAGGTAGGCTAGCGAAACCCTTTGACTTGAGCAGTGCTGGTGCGAATATGGGGAGGAGCAAAGAGGTGATTTCCTGTTTGAGTCATAACAGTACTCAAGAGCTACCCACAAAGCACACTCTTGCCCTCTGAGAACAGAAGCCTATCACAGCCTGTCCTGAAGGGACGCAAGGAAAGACAGGGGTAGAAACAGAGATGACTACATGAAAACCAGGTGGTGGAGCAGATGGAAAAGCACGAGAGAAGAGGTGGGGATGGATGAGAGAAGGATGTGACTGGGCCATGTGGGCTTTGTTTTCTAAGAAATAGGAATGCTGCCATTTGAAACAGGTGAACCTCAGGAGGTCATTTGGCAAAAGATTGTGAGTGGAAATACAGCCTGAAGAATGGGAGAGGAAGAAAAGGGACTGAAGTTGTGGCTTGCCTTGACATGCTCTCCTCCTCCATATGAAGGCTTGCCTTTATTTATCCAAATCATGTGCTAACTTATAAAAACACCACTGCAGAGAATATTGATCAAAGAACATTTCAGACCTAGTCCAGAAATACCCTACTTCAGAAAGGAGGAGAAAGTCTTCCCAGTCCATTGAAGGCTTGTTAGGAGACAGCTGAAGAGGGTCATGGCAGCTGACATCTATTCCTTTTTGCTAACTTGCATGGCAGAAATAAAATACACTGAATTTTCTTCCCACTGTGTTGAAGGTTTGCAAGTGCAAGGCTAGAGCTCACACTCCCTAGCCAGGCCCTGTTGCAAACTCCTGTCCTTGATGCACTCCAGCAGGCAGAAGTTATTGTAGGTATGTTTTGTATTAATTTTGAGTGATCAATACTGCCCTGAAACAAGCAAACAAGGTGAGTGAAATTCAGTTATCTAAAATCAGTCGCAACTCTTTCAAGGCTTTCAGAGTTGTAATTTATTGGTGTGAGACAGCCTGCTGAGCATCTCTGATACTTGAAGCACTCATAGAATTATTTTTTCCCCTTCTGCTCCACATTTACACTTCTCTCCACATATGATCAAGGATGTAAACGCCTCTTGGATGTAATGGCTTGTAGAGAACTCACAAGAAACAAAGGACTCCTGGAACACCCACCCATTTCTGTTCTTCTCCTGTCAGGTATGGGCTGGTGTGTTTAGAGGCACCATATGACTGTTCAGAGTGTCTCATAGTAATTTCAGGTGTGAACAAGTCAGTATCTAATTATAGGAATAGCAGTATTTTTAGTATCTTTTCTGTACTTAACACACTTTTTTTTTTTTTGGTCAAAACCAGTCATGATTCTTTGACTCATTTAAAGTGATTTTACTGTACAGAGGAAGTTATGCATTGTAATAATACACATATTTTACACCTAAGTTACGGAACACTGCCTCAGACACGGCAGGGGACAGTGAGGTTCAAGGGAGCAGCCAACACACTTTGATGAGATCAGGAAGGGCATGACCATCTCCTGGCCAAGCAGAGAAGCTACCTCTCAGGTAATTTAGGTTGATTTAGACTTGAAAAGCTGTACAGGTCTACTTCTGTGTCTGTCGGCTACCTTCTTACAGTGGGGAAAAGTCCTGTCAGCAATTTCACATGCTTCAGCCTTCTCAGGGCACAATCAGATTTCAACGCTTCTGAGCCACATATTGATGTATTCTGAGAGAACACAAGGAAAGCCATGAAAAGTGAAGCCTTTTGCAAACCAGATGCAATAATTAATGCTAGCTCAACTACTCCCTCCAGCCCTTAAGAAAGTAGAAGGAAATACATCAGCCCCTTTCACCTAAGAGCTGTAACACCCACTCACGTGTATTCTTATGCACAGAGCATGATTAAGTTCAAATACATAAATCTTGGTAACTGCATGTCAGATCCTCTTGCCTTCTGAAGCAATATTCTTCTTCCCTTACTTCTCTTTGGACACATTCCATTTTGCCGTCACAGAAGAGGAAGTGAAAAATAGAAGGCTGAAAAATAACAAGCTATCAGGTGAGATTTTAATAAAGGTGCTGGGATATAAAAAAGTAAGAAAATATTTCAGTCTTCCTCCTGTTTCTTCACTGATCTTAAAACACTCTCACATAGCAAGACAAACAGGAAAACTCATCTATTTCCATGAGAAATAAATATAATTTATTTAATTTCTTCAAAGGTAAACTATTCCATACCTCTAGTCCTACAATTCTTTTTTTTTTCTTTTTCCCCTGATTTACTAGTTTTCCTGTACTGTTTTCAAAATAGGATGAACAGTGGATAAAAACCTGCAAGTTACTGGTACACCAAGTGCAAAGCACAAACAGAACTGTATATCATCTAAACACAGCTCTCCAGTAAAACCTCCTTTTTATTTAGACCTTCCAGAATTCAGGTTCTTGTAAAGTTAAGCTGTTTTAAATATAGGAACTTGTTTGGTTCATATAGGGTGGCTTTTCTCTCTTATCTTATAAATCAACACCACTTCTTGGAGAGAAATCAATCAGCAAAAATCAATCTATACAAGCCACAACTATAAAAACAAATATAAACAGGAACCACATACTCACCAATGACTTGAGTAATCCTAACCACTAGCTTCTCTTGGAATTAAGACTATAAAGGCCTCTAGACAGCAACAAACACAAAAAGGCACAGTTATCAGCTACAATGGTGAACCTGGGTGTTTGCATAGGGAACTGCAATGCACATCTAAGTTTTGGACTTTAGTCGCAAATGTCAACACTGTTGGAAGTTTGTCTATAGAATGAACTTCCTTCTCTAACCATTTCCATTCCTAAATAACAGGCAGTAAGAATTTGTCAAGTTGAGCAAATCATAAGCAAAGCTCAGTACTAAAGCAAAGATCACAGTGTTGTTGAAACATTCTGGCAAGAGATTGGAAGCTGGAGATGAGAAGATAAGAATGAACCTTTTCACTATATGAACACGACACTCCTTCTTCATATACTGCAGTTCTTCTTATGACAATTCCATTTTTATTTATTTCTATGCTACACTTATTCTTCTTTAATTCACAGTAGCAGGGAGCCATTACAGAAACTTAATGCCCGCTCTGGTAAACAAGAAGACAATTGTCTGTGAGTTCTTATTGCATTTGGATAATGTACAGCCCTTACTTGAAGTGCAATTTATAAACTCCTCAGGACACAGACATCCCAGAATATATCCATGGGGCAATTAATTTATTTATTATGTGTCTCATATATGAAATAGTATGATGCTTCACTACACTATTTAATACTTTAACTAAGCAACAGACCAGCCTCTTCTCAGATCCAAAATGTACCTCAGATCACCTTGTGTCAATATCAAAACATCTCAGCATTGCTTAACATTGAGCCAAGCATTTTGCTTCAGTCCATCACAAATTATGACTGCTGTTCAAATGCCATTTATTCATGGAGAAATAAAAATGGTCGTTCAGGCTTTGTTTCTATCAAAATAAGCTGCACATGTTGGTTCAGCTGTCCCAGTTTTTGGCAGAAAGGAATTACAAACAGCAGTCTCTCCCCTCCTCTCAAATTCAGGAGCAGCATCCACATAGGCACTTCAAGTCTTCAAAGGTACTGCATGTATGCTGACCCCTGGAAGCCTTCTCAAGGCTTACATGAGAAGGAAAGGAAGTGGATTATTAGCACAGGAATACTGCCTGGATGGTTTTACATCAGTGTGGTCCCTGAACTCCAGCTAAATGGTTTAACTGAAAAGTCCATACCATGACCCCTTTTTGCCTTTTATTCATTATTTCCCAGAACAACCTCTTGATAAAAGGGCTGTTTTGTACATTTCAGCGCTCTAGTAACTGTGAAAGAAAACACACTGAAATTTGCTCAAAGAGAGGCCTGAATCTGTTTCTCAAAGTGTAAGCCTATTGATTTGTAAAAATATGATAAAGAAGAATATGAAAGACAGGTAAATTAAATCAGATGTGCCAGTGCAGACCAAGCAACTCACATAGCTATCAGAAACATTAGAAGTGAGAAGCTTTTAAGGTCACATCATAAGAAGTGTAGCTGGTACAGCCACATATCAGCTCCAGAGGGATCTAAGGCTAAGTGTATGCTAGCAAGTAATGCATGTGAATGCATATGAACAGGTATGTTAGATTGACATGTGTATAGTGAGAAAACCTTGTCTATACTATACACATTTCAGGTTTTTTCTCTTTAATGTTGGAGTAGCTGTACTTGCATTAGGTATGCTGATGAAGCACATCTTCCAGGGCAGCTTCACCCAGAAGAAATCCAATACAGACAAAAATACAGCAAGAGAAATGATTGATTGAGACTTGCTCCAAAATCACATTTACCTGAATGAAAATAGTAAAATATGCCTTAAATGCATCAAAATGCTTCTAGTTTTGTAGGACAGCATTCAGGCTCATTTTCCTTTCCTCAGAGCAAGTATGTGCTGTAGTATCCATCCCACTTTTTCTTCTGTACAGACCTACCAGACGGAGACTGGACTCCACAGGCCAGAGATTTCAAGGTTTCGCTATCTGCAGAAGAACGTGGTTAGGAAAACCTTCACTTAGAGTATGGGGAAGGATTTAAGATGGCACTTGGTAAACTAACAGACTAATGTTCTACTACTTCCAAAATTCAGGATGTTCCTTCATATCCTTCTGAGTTTCTCACAAAAATGGCTAAACTTTCCCATGTTGTGAAGAAGAATATGCTACATTTCTTGATTCGGTTGATTAAAAAAAAATTAATTTTCCATTTTTTCTTAATTTTCTGAACTTTTTCATGTGTACCACATACAGATTTTTAAACAGTGAGTGAAAACACCAATTTATAAAAATCCCACTGAAGTGCAGTAACAAGTGAAACTTTTTTCCTTTCTCAGATAGTCTATTAGGTGCAGTTCATTTGACAGCAAAGCCTGAGAACAGAGTGCAATCAGAGACTGTTGAAACAGTGGATATAAGCCAGTATGGATAAAATCATATCCACTTACACATCCCAATGAAAATAAAAGGTGGTTTGCAAACGTCAAACTATAACTTAGTATTGAAATGCTGCTTCTACAGAGTTCAAAAAGGAACTCAACAGGACATCTCAAAGGGACAGGGACAGCACAGATCCTGTAAGGTGTAAGCATTTTAGTCTGTAAAGTTCTGCCATAAAACTGCTTTATATGGCACCTGGGTCCCAGTATAATCTGCTCCTATTCCAGCACAAGATCAAACCCTTAGATTGCAATACTGCAACCACAGGATTATCAGGACTGCATCTGCACACAACTGGTAAGCTAGGCTTCTTCTGTTGGAACAAAGTATCCCAAAAGGACTCCTCTACCTACCACTTTACTTTCTAGAAAGTGCATCAGCACTGTTATGACAGTTCTGCACTTCATATAATTTCTTTCATTATTAGCAAAATACTGCTAAGATTAATTAAACTTACTAATGTTTACGATCTCGTGCTGAAAAGCGGGAAAATGGCAGTGAAAGGCACAACTGTCCCTTCCATGCTGGCATTGCTGATTATCAACAAAATCCTGAAATTATGTCCAGCTAAAACCTCAGGAATGTGCAAACAGATTCTCTTCTCCTTTGAACAACCACTAGATAAAAGCAACATTAACCCCCTTGACTTTTTTCTTAGCTTTCTTTGGAATCAAAATCAAAAGTTAACACATTTTACATTTTTAAAAGGGTAACTGAATACCAGTTATACAGATTTTCCACAACACTTGCCCTGATGATCAGCAGACTTAAATAAGATGAAAATTATGTGGTCAGTTACCTAAAACGAAGCTGGCATCGGTAGCTCCAAAAGCTACCCAAATTCACTGATGCATATTGGAGTAGGTTGTATAGAGCTAACTAAGACACGGTACTTAGTGTTACTCAAGGGCATTCAGGATATGAATAACCCTCCTCTATACTTTCCAGCTCTCACAAGATCTGAAAGTTTTGCTGTGGATTTAAATGGGAACAGACTGTCCTTATGCATTGAGTTTTGGAGGTAACATTTGCAGCAGAGAACAAAAGCACAAAGGCAGAACAGGTTTCTCAGAAGATCTGCTAATCCCTCCAATGCCTTACTCGTTTCATACATGAGGCACGCAAAAAGTGAAATCGTATATGATGCTTTCAAACAGCAGCAGGGACACCCCCCTTCCTCTCCCCTGCGCACATGTTCCATGCTACAGTTTACAAGCTCATTCCCACGGGGTAACAAACATCCTTGCCCATTCTGCCACAGTTTGCTCTTGGAGCTGCTCTCACAGCCCACTCCAGCTGCCACGTTTTAAACTCCCTCTTTCTCTTTGTGCTTGGATGTGTGGCCATCACCAAGGGAGTGATCCAGAGTACAGGTGGGAGAAGGGACTCGGAGCCACTCAGGACACTGACACATGAGCTTAATGTCTGTGTCAAAACCCCATCCTGACTTTTGTTTTAATCTGGCTCCCGACTGCTCAGTTAGACTCCTGGGGATGGCGCCTGACAAGCGGAAAGGAAGATACAAACACCAAAGGTATTTGGGGAATTATCTCAATTGGTGTAACAAGGACTATCTCGAGAGCACGCTGTCAACTTACAGCCGACAGTAAACTAGCACAGAGCTCTGTAAGACCTAATTCCAGCATAATTATGGAGAAAAGAAAAAAATGAAGCAACATTACAGAAATACCCAGTCCTTTTCTTCTAGTTGAGCGCCAGAGGCCAGAGACACGAACACCAAATGAAAGGTACGGTTGTCTACCACGGGCAGCAGCAGCACGCCAGCCCTGCTCCAGCCTGCCGGCCCCCGGGGGCTCCGGCCGGCCGCGGGCTGAGTGAGCACGGCTCGGCACGGGAGCGCGGTTCCCACTCCCGTCCCGGGCAGGGATGCGCATCCCCACGGCGACAGGCGGGCAGCGGGGTGTGCAGAGGCACCTACCTGCGGGTGCCGCGGGGGCCGGCGGCGGCAGCAGCAGCAGCAGCAGCAGCCAGGCCGCCCCCCGGCACGGCTGGCCGGCCACCATCGGGTCACATCTCCCGGCCCGGGCGAGACCCGCTCCGCAGCCGCGCAGGTGAGCCGGCAGGGCAGGGCAGCGGGGATGAGGAGTAGGGATGGGGAGGAGGAGCCGGGCGGGCGGTGCCGGGTGAGTGCCCCGTGGCGGTGGCGGGGCCCCGTCCTCCCGCCGTGACACCGTGTGCGAGCCGCGGGGTGACTTCTGCTGCACCCCTCGGTGCTTTCACTGATGAGTAACTCTCCCTAGAAGCCACCGTGAGACGTGGGTGGGATGTTGTTGCACCACTTTATTTTTTTAATTTTTTTATTTTTTTTTCGGAGGAAGCTGAAAGTCAACGTGCTACATCGATGTGTGTTCAAATATCTGATTTTTCCCACTACTTTGCATTTAGTAGTGTGGAAACGGGAGTCAGCATTCTTGGAAATACTGAAAATCGTCTGCTGATGGAGCTGAGCATCCTGCTCCACCTGACCCTGGTTGGAGCAGGAAGCCTGCAGAGTCGCATTCCCATCTCAGCATTTCTAGGCTTGTGAGAAATAACATGTTTTTGCTGTGAAGAGAGCTCTTGCTGAGTTTGTGTGAAGCTGCTCAGTGGAACGGTCACAGAGAGCAGAAGGAGGTGAGGGAACCTGACAGAGCACGTGCTGTGCTCATGGTGTGCTATAGACTGAATGCTTGGGGAGGCTCTTGCAGTTGAAGGTGCTGTGACATGAACCCTTCTTCCCTCAGATGGACCCATGGCAGCTCCTTTCCAGCCAACTGACCTGTTTTGTTGTCCTCCTGCTTGTTTTGTTCCCTTCAAATTTACCTCCTCCATCCCGGCACCCTCTGGACACTCTTTGGTTTTCTTAGTCCTTTCATCACCATGTACCTTTCTGCCCTTTCCCTTTAAGCCTTAAAAGAAATATCATGCAAGCAAAAGTCAGGTATCAATACGACTCCTACATATCAATCTATTTTGAAGTGATGGTCAGCACGGGTGGACTAGTAAAATGAAGACTGTGTCAGAAAGTTAGTGTCTTGCTTATTTATCTAATTTGCAGAATATTAGAAACTAAGAACTGCATATTGAAAATAGAGTAACAGATATTGTAAGTATATATATATGTGTATGTGTGTATATATACACACACGCATCACAGTGAAGCTCCTGAAAGACCTCTCTCCCCAGTCACTGTTTCCATGTGTTCCACATCGGTATTTCTCCCAGTTAACTGACTGTCACTCTGTGCCCTCCCTGCAACTCCTGCTTGTTTGCTTGTTGTGCTGTCTGTGTTAGAAATAGGGCACTCTGTGCCTTTGTCTGGATACAGAGACCCACTCTGTGAATGTGGTGAGAAAATGAGGTTTTTAGCCTCAATTCTGGCTCCATGGACAAAACAGAGCTTCTCTAAGTTCAAAGCTGTGATCATAAGGCAAGTAATTCTGCTTGCTCATGGGTTTAAGTACACATACAGTGATAAGAGAACCTATAGTGAGTTCGGATGCTCAAATGGACAACATCTCTCCTGTCAATAAATTTTGGCCAGATTTTTCACGAAGACTGAATAGGTGTTTTGACAAAAAAACCCACACTGTTTTCTCTACTGGAATTGTTTCCACATTCAGCTGAAACTTCTTGAACTCTTGTGGATGAACATTGTTAACATTTTAAGTAGAAGCGGGAGGAGGAGGGCATCTGCTGTTTTTTCTATTCTCCTATCCTGGGTCTTGGAAATGTCCCAGCTGATTTGACTTAGGAAGAGTTCATCGTGGCTTCTATACTGGAAATCTTGTCCCAACTGGCTAAACTTTCTGAGTATTATAAAGGGTGAATCTAGCCCCTCAATTTCAGTGTCTCCTTTTCTGTTTTTTTTTTTTTTCTTTTCTTGAACTAAAAAAAAAATACCATTTTCCTAGCAAAGTTTGGCACTGCTAACATGGTTTGCTATCACCCTTGACTGCCGCTACACCCATTTAAGCCCTATTTCCACTTTAATTTGATCTTATTCTTCTCCAGCTCTATTTTTTTTGTATAAAATAAAGGATATATGTAAGAAATTAATTATGAAAGAATCTAAATTTAGCAGGCTCTGGTCTCTTACACTTACATCTCAGCAAATTTGCATATAGCCCTTAACTTTGGCAGATATACACCGTATTGATTGTACCAGAGTAGAATTTAATTACTATCCAAAGTGGCTAAAAGACTGAATAGGTTGAATAATTTTTTTCTTTATTATAAAAGAATAGTTCAAAAGTTAATTTAATTATGCAATGTAAAAAGTCAGAAGAACATTCAGGGTTATGTATCATAAATATAAAAAGTCCAATTCTTTATAGTTTGATTTATCCTCCTTTTTAGCTGTTGGGATGTTGAAATGGTGTCAGGATAAACTCCTGCCTTTGTCAAATAAATGTGAGAGGGATATCTTTTGTGATAAGATGCTGTTGACACATGTTCAGGAGTAGCTTGCTTTCCCCAAGAAGCTGCTGGCAGGCATGGGATGTTTTTACATCTGACATCCTTAGCCCTAGAAGTCCAGGAGAAGGGAGGAAATTCTGTGCTTGACAAGATGGGGGCATCAATGGATCCATCCATCAGGGACTGTGAATGTCCTTTCTTATTTCTTTTCTTTCCCTTTCCCTGATCACAAGAGCTGCAATTGAAATCCAGTCATAGCTGGGTTTTTCAGCAATCTCCCTCTCATCCTCAGTACTGCTCACGTTTCTAAGAAATATGTGTATTTTACAGAACAGTGCACACACAGCTTTTGGCTCCAACACTACCTGTAATCCCGTGCTCCTTTCTCAGTCTAAATGGCTTTCATTGGAAGTTTGCCTGAGTGAGGCATGTGGTGTCTGGCCTTGTGTTTGTGCCAATATGTTGACTAGGCTTGGGTGGTGCTGTTATTGGGTGTGTTAGTGAGTGAAGAGTGAGGCAGATGGACTGCATAGATATTAATATAGACCATGTTTATTATTATTCACAAGCGAAAAAAGCCCATTGTTTGAAAAAAAAATAGCATTTCAGTCAAATAGTCAAAAATAGTCATTTCAGCATCACACTGTTGATGCATCCTCCCCGAGTCTGTTCCTGCTATCAGTGAAGACAAAAATATCTCATTAACAAATAGAGAGACTGTCTCAGAAAAATAAGAGCCTATGCTTTACTCTGTAAATAGTTTAACTTGGGAGTGTAAATAAAAGACTTATTTCAATGCAGATAGCATCAGACACAACCAAATGTATAAAGAACAACATGAGCACCAGAAAGGAACTAGAAAGTTCAGAGATGTGACCACAATCCAATCCAATCTTGCAAAACTGATCTTTCTATTGAAACATTTAAGTGGCTTTAATTTGAGATGCAAGGAGGCTGCCCTGGACGATTTTTAAATTATACATGGAAGATATAAACTTACGCTGTTCCTCAGAAAACATTCTAGGAAATTTTTGCCTTTGCATTAATTCAATAGGACAGTAGCAGCTTAGTTTTCTTCAGAGGAATTTAGAGAAAAAATACTTGAAAATACTAAAAGATGCTATCAGACTTCAGTTTTGAAATCCAGATGTAGAAAGGACAAAGGTGTTGTTTGTGTTTTGTGCTCATCGTAGGATGTTTTGCGCTCACCATCCAAGCTTGCTAGGCCCTGGCAGATGAACCTCAGGAGTAAAGAGTGGGGCCAGTTCTGCGCACACTGTGCCTCACCTAAAAGATCCACTGCGCAGGCTTGAGGGATTCACCCACTTTTCCAAAGCCCTGCAGAGACAGGCGAGGGACAAAACGGCAGGTGTTATGGAGCACTGGGAGCCACAGACCCAACCCTGCATGCAGGTGGTTCAGGACATTGGTCGCTCAGGACTGACCCCGGAGATGACAGTCTTGTTCGGCAGCATCCTGAATGACCAAGCAGCCTTTTTTTCATCATAGGAATAGGTTTATGTCTTGAGTATCCTGAAGGCCAACCACCTTGCAAGTCATAAGTATTTTTCGGTTTAATCAACTGATTTAGGGTTAGATTCGGATGCTTTTGTTCTGATAATGTACAGTTTTATGCCTTTCATGTTTGCAACGTTCTTTGCCTACTCAGCAGTTCTCTACTGTTGAATCTGTGCAATCACGAGGCAATGGTCTTGCTGTTCTGCTCAGCAAAAGATAGATGGGAAAGTGTTTATTTTGCTAGACCCTGATACTTGTTGCTTTGCCAGTAAGTGCCTCTGGCACAGCCCACGTCGATGGGAAGACTGCCCAACTGCTAGTTTTTCTACCCTCCATGCCATTGTTTAAAAAAATTCTAAGGAAACATCTAAAGGAAAATACAAAGAGAACTGATTCATTTGTGATACTTTCTTTCTGATTATGAAATTCACTCACATTTTGAAAATATAAGAAATGCATACTTAAGCAATGGTAAGTTAAATAGCTTTTTTTCCTTCTTTGATATGTGAATCTATCAGAGCTTTCAAAGAGAAAAATGAGGGCAAATTAAAATTGCTCTGTTACTGAAGAGAGTTTTGAGTGATGATTCATGTTCCTCCAGACAGAGTTTATAGCTTATTCCTCATGCTACTAGTTTCACTGAGTAACAATAGTTACTCATCTTCCCTCATAAAGTACTTCTTGTGAGATTCTCCATCATCTTGTTTCCTAAGATATTTCTGTCATTTACTATAAAAGATTACATAAAAGTTCATTATTTTGAAGGTATGCTAAACAGCACAGTTATTTTCAGTCACAGGCTGAAAGAAAAGGATCAGATGTTTACATTTCTCTAAGACAATGGGTAAATAGATCAGCAGTTCTTGTTGAAACAATGTTCTCCAGAATTTTGGGAAGATAAATAATCTCAGAAAATCCTGCTATTGCTCACACCTATTGAACTGAAACACCTTAAGAATTGGTTATTTGCTCTTCATAGATTTACTGAACACACCTGTACAGGGCACTCCCAAGTGCATGCTCAGATGAATGAGATTAGTGCATATTGTAAACCCTGGGGATAGTTCAATTGGATCTTTTGCAAATGCTTCGTCTCTTGCCTCTTATAAGCCACTGCTAATAACTGCAAATTTGGCCAAGGAAAATGTTCTGATATCCAAAATCCAGCATGTGTGTGGATGCTTTGCATATAGGTTACCTTAAGTGAAGAGGTTGGAAAGGGAGATATACCTCCTTGTCCATCCCTGTCCCCTTCAGGACATGGAAGCCAGAGTGGCAATGCTGTCTCAGATAAGGTAGTTCCACCTGCATCTGACCTTCATCTCCCCTACATTGTGACTGAAATGAAGCAAGTGTTCTTCAGGAGACTCCATTGATTGTTTGCTCTGCATACACTTTGTTCTGGATTATATTGACAATGAAATCCCAATGTAAAAGGTCTTCTCCCAGGGGAAAAAAAAAAAAATCCTCAGACTACTTAATCTATCATGCTGTCAGTAACCCCTATAAAAATAAATTGCTTATTGTAGGACCAACAGGCCAGGAAAGCATTGTAAGCCTTCCAGTGACCACTCTTGTTAATACCTTTACTGAAGCTGTTCCTGTCTGTAATTCAATTAAGGAGTTATGATTCACCATCATATTACATGTAGGAGGATATGGCATGTGGTTTTGCTCTGACTTCATCTACTGATACTACCAAAACCAGTAAAGTTAAACCATTGCAAAAAGGGAAGTGAAAATCATTCTTCCACCCTCTAAAGTCACAGCTGCAGAGCTATTTTGAATGGTGTATTCACCAACCCTGATTTGCCTAGCCCAGGCAGAAGACCAAAGTGCTGAGCGCAGCCAAGAGCACTCCACCTGATTTGTAAAACCAAATCCAAGGTGAGTCCACCAAGATGTAAAAAAAGCTAACCAAGACAGAGAAGTAATAATCATAACGGCACTATCCCAAACTGAGCCTGACCCAGGGCACTCACTGAAGCATGAAGCATTCTGAGAAATGTTCGAGCCCAGCAGTGTGCACTGCGCAGTGTGCCTCTGAGTTAAGATCCTCTGCTGCAGGTGGAAATTAGTTAATGCCTTCTCAAAGAGGAAAACAACTGACATCCTTGCTGTAGAGACATAATTTATCCTGTCCTCAGAAGGCAGCCCCCAGAACATCAGAAGGTTATGCTCAAGGATTAAGTGGGATCAAGAGCAGCCTGAATGGATTGACCGTGAATTGCATATCACTCCACTGTCTCTTCGAGATGGGTTAGTAGAGGAATAATTACTCAGTATGTAATTTGTATGTACAGGTCTCACTGAGCTACTCAAGCTGTTTTATTTCCTTCATCCTCTTCTCTTTATTAACTTACTGGATAATTAAGTGTTATGGTGAGACATAATTAGCAAAGTCCTGCTGTGCAAAAGTAGAAAGGATTGAGTGTGACTCCAGGAGGTCTCTTGTGAACTTTCAGAAAATTAAGATGATGGCATGCAAAAAACATGACTGTCCTGCAAACCAGACTTCCTAAATTGTTTATCGGAAATATTATTAACCTTAAGATATGGCCTTGTGGAACACAAATGAGTTTAGGAAACACCTGGAACAGGAGGGCAACCTAATCTCCTGGCTTGGTCCTCAGAGTACAACCTTCTCTTCATACTATAGCATCTGGTCTAGAAACTGCAGACAGGTGTCTCAGCTACCTCCCCTGCTGCTATATCTATCATTCTTGACCTGAAAAGTAGAAGAATGATGCAATTTCATCTAGGTTTAGATCAGACATCTGAATTTGTGGGCTTACTTTATGTTCACAAATTATTTTTGAACAGCTGCAGGTTTTTTAAGGCTTGTTGTTTGTGGTGCTACCATACTTGGATAGCTAACATGCCTGAGCACTAAAAAGCCTGATTTTCAGTCATCTATTCAACTGTCCACATTTTGACAGCAACACCTGATTCATGTATCTTCCTAAGCGGAGGACTTCAATTCACTTTGGAAGATCTTCTTGTGATTAGTGTCATTGCTCAGTTAGCAAGAAAGGCACAGAAAATCATGAACTTAAGTGCCCAGAGTCAGTCATACCTTAAGAAGCAGAGAAGCCTGAATCTGTATAACTTACATTGTCAGGACTCTTCATCACATAGGCAGTAAGACTGGAGCCACAACACACAGGGCAGAGTTCACTGCAGACATGTAGATGCAATGGTCATCACACAGATAGGTATAACATGTTGAGAATTGTACTTGAAGTGTGATTGCTGTGGGGATCACCCTTCAGGCTGTGCCTGGTTGGCCCAGGCATCACTGCCATCTAGGAATTAGAGGTACAAAATATGGTCATGCTCAAGAAACTGTCAATAAAGAAGTCAAGTGTTTAAAGGTTTTGCAGTAATGTAATCAATACCGATGTTACATTGCTCTGTTACATCCCCTTGTGAACAGAGTGCAAATTGTCCCTCTCAAAGTGATACGGGTGTGTTATGATAATTTAACAAAGAAAGGGAAAACATTGCAAATGCTTAATAAATCATCAGAGACAGCTGAAACGGTTATTAAAATGAATGGAGAAGGCTTAGTTCCATTTAAATTATTAATTACTTCTGTATTGAAGTGAAAGAGATGGCAAGTATGTAAAAGTGAGTTGTGTCACTCTCACAGGGTTTTGTTAAGGAAAAATATGTGCTCAAAGGCAGGAGTTTGTCCTAACTTGGAAAAAAGTGTAACATGATCATGTACAGCTGATATGACATGGTACTTCCCATCAGCTGGTTCACGCTGTGGCATGCACCTGAAATACAGCTGCTGACATTGAAGGATGGCTGGTTGCTGATTGACAGAGAAGGTGCCATGGCTGACCACTGCCCAGCACCTTAGTTGAGTCAGTGGGGTTTGCTGGTTTGTGATTGCCAGGTAAAAGTTTTGTCTGACCTGTGGACAGCTGTAGTTGGAAGTAAGTACAAATCAAAGATTTGAAAGGATGTTGGAGGATAATACTTGGCTAGAACAGGGTTACCAAGTGGAGGGTTCTCTGCATAGCTGCAGTGAAAAGAAACCAGGGAGATTCTGAGGTGTCTCAGCATCATCTAAAGGATATAGAAGAAGAGGTAACAACATGTTTTGTTCTGATCCCTGCAACATATGATATGAAGCCCAATACCCTGATGGCTACCTCCTCTGCTATGTAGACTCTCAGAAATTACTAAGTCCAGCCTGTGTTTGATGTATCTAGAGGTAATGGGAAGGTAGGGCATTTAAAGTAATTGGATGAGTGCTAATTGGCCCAGAGGCCTAATAAAGTAATTCCTTGGATTTTTCTTTCATTATTATTTTTCTTGACCATCAGACTCTCTGACTGTAGTAAGGCTTTGCCTCCAGTAATTCTTTGGACCTTGTTTAAAGAGGTTTGCTGTCTTTCTGGTGCAAGCCCTCATGAAGCTTGCAACAGGATGTCCAGGGACAGTCACATCCATGACACATTAATTCTTGAAGACAGCTGCTAGTTTGCAAATGTATTTGCAATGATCATAGGCATCTCACTGTGGACAAACATGGAAATTAGAATAAATTAATGGCTTAATTAATAGTCTGTATTCTACTGCTGCTGCATGCAATAATTGTCACAATGATGCACACAAGTGCCTTGAAACCCATGGTAGTGGAATGTGGTTCTAAAGCTCACAACAGCAGAAACAGTGAATGTGTGCTTATGGAGAAGTTTAACACAGCAAAAATTTACTGAGGCTACCAATTAGAAATTACCAACAGGAATCACAATGCTATTTTTCAGAGGCTAGAGGATGAGTTCACATTTGTAGAAGTAACAGCAATAACCTAAGCAGAAATTTTGCTTCCATTATAGTTGTTCATAAAATGAGCAAATCTCATAGCTTCTGATTAAAGTGTCTCTTGATTTCATCTTCCTTGCTTAACTCCACTATCAGACTATTAACCCTTGGAATCAAGTTTTTACAAGTATTTTGTTGCTGTAGAAAATTGAAAGAATAAACAAATAACCTAAGAGGAAGCCATAATGGTGTAATTTTGAAAGCATGAGCTATAACTCAGACTGTGAACTTCTGAAGGAAAAAAACATTGTTGCTACTTGATTTCCATGCAATGATAAAGAAATCAATATGACCACACAAATGCTTGATAGCATGATACTTCAGTCATTATAAATTCTATTAAACCTGCTTTTTTAAATGTCAGCAATTCATCCCCTGCAGGAAACTGCAACTTCTGCATTACATTTATCAGCATCAATGTCATACAAAACATATTAGAGAATCTTAGAATTAGGAAAACAACCACTAAATTTGTATTTGCTAAAAAAATCTCAAAGAGCTTAAGGATAATTTTTGTGTCTGCTTCCTATACCAGCTTTAATATAAAAACAACTTAATGGAAGAATATCGGTATTCATTCCTTTAGAACAGTATTATTTCAGAAGTTGTGCTCAATGCATCAGTTGACATATACAATTAAACATTAAAGAGGAAATACACAGTCAAATTTGAAGTTGGAGCTCTGAGTAATATTAGTCTCAAAATTAATGTCCATTTAGCCAATTGATGGGGTATGCATGCCCTTTGCAGCTCTAAAGTGTCCTGCCAAATAGATGGCAGCATTCATCTCACTGTAGAAACAAGATTACTTACATGTAGAGAATGAGTATCTTCTAAGTTCGTTTCTCTTCTTTGTTGTTATGATGTGAAGAACTGTCCTGTGATTTATTTCTCAGTTTTGCCTTTCCACAGAGAGGAACCTTTGGGGTTTGACTAATAAGCCTCTTTCTCTTGAGAACGTACTTGCCAATTTGAGTCTTATTTTTGATTTTTGCTGGATTTGCTGAAAGCCAGAAAATGTTGTGGAGTTCACATATGCCTTGCTATGTGTGTTTGTCTCTATGATGCATGTTTTTTTTCCTGTTGCCCACTCTGCTACCACAGACTTCTGCAGCTACTTAGTACCCATATGGAATTCACTCACCTGGCTCTTTCTTGGTGCAAAGGTTTGCAATAAACCAGCCAGTGAAGGGATATTGAAACTTCTTCTAATGATCCCACATGCCATTTTATCAATTACTTTAATCTTATGAAATGTTTACTGAGCTGAAAGTGGAAATGTAGTCAAAAAACATTGTAAGGATACAACAGGACTCCATCATTTGTTATTTTTTCTTTAGAAGACGTATGTCATCACACTTCATACTTTTTTGTGTGATGGAATCACTTTCTCAGAAGAAGTCTTAGAGTAAAGGTTAGATTTTCTCACCTTGCTTAGGTAGATGTGACTTCCCAGGAGGAGCTTCTACTATAAAAGATTTTTTGCTCTATCAGTGTCCTTGCTTCTTTATCTCTTTTTCCAAAATGTCCAAATGACCTTAAAAAAATTACCAAAGTAGCAACTGGATGTTTTCTTTCATTATGTATGGTGCCTTTTTACTGCAATATTGAAACTCTTGCGGGTGGCTCACGAACACGCAACGCAAGCTTAAAGTCAAGGCACACCAAGGTCCTGCATCCCTATCAATGAGGTCTTTGGAGACTCACTTTGAAATCAAACTAAAGTAATTTTCAATATGGAATCATTGTATTGTGTGGGTGCATCTGCACATAAAGTTTACACTGGGCTCTGAACAGCATATAAAGACTTGTGAGAGACAGATTAGACTAAGTAAAGCACTCATCATTAATCAGAGTACTAAACAAGCATGAGCGCTAGAGAATGAATGCAGCTGCCACATCATTTATCTTTCTGTCAGAAGGCAACTCTCCTACAGAGAGAAACTCAGAAGTGGTGGCTTAGGGTCTTTTGTGTCTCTCAGCTTGCAGAGAATATGTATATATCATATATAATAGATACATATCTACATTGCGTATATATGTTTTTATATTCACAGACATGTTTTTGTACTGGTGTGTGTGTGTATACTGATGTTTGTATTCTCAATAGTCTTAAACTCTAGTTTGGAGCTGAGAAGTGAGAGATACACCTGTTTGTTTCAATGAAAAAATATGTATTACTTTGTTTACTCTGAGCTTTTGGACTCAATAACAGAAACCTTTGCTACAGTCTTACTGTGAAGTTATCTTCTGTGATAACTTTCATCAGTTCACCCCTCCTGAACATGTGGTGTATGTGTAGCTGATATGGTAAATCAGAGTGTCTTAGCTTCCTTTTCAGAGTGAGTACGTGATGCTGGAGGATAATAGAACCTATTTTCACTTTTTCTTTGTCGGGGGGAAAATAGAAAACTGAAGTACAAGTTACTGAAAATCTCCAAGTGTTATTTTTATAGTAGCTGTTCTGTGTCAAATGATGTCTTGGACACAAGCTAACAAATGGTTTGTCATATATTAAGTTTACAGGGCAACAGACTCCTGCGGCTGGTCTTCCTTAGTCTGACCTTTTGCATTAGAGCAATAAATCAGTGAGCCTTCCATGTCTCTGGTATTGTCCCAAGCTCTTGGGAAAAGGATGATTGAATAACAAGAATTAGTGCTGCTGCATAGGATTTAACATAATGGATAGATCATTAACCTTTTAAGTCTGGTATCCTGGCTTCCAAAGTGCCCTACCATGACTGCTTCAAGTAAGCAAAAATCTCCATACAATAGCAGAGATGGTTGGTGCAGGGAAGAGGAAGGATTTCTCTGTCTGGAGTCATGAGAACACGTTGTTGTGAAGCCTGGTGGCACTGCAGCCACAGTGGGATGGCACTATGAAGTACACAGGCCTCAGGAACAAAGGCAGGGACATGACACGTGTGTGCCCCAGAGCTACGCACTCAGTGTGCCAGGGTTATTCTATCCCATGGTGTCATCTACACCTATATCCGAGTCACCTGAGATACCCACAGCAACGTGCCTGGGGGAATATGAAGCCCTGTATGGGCTGCAATAGTCAGGTGGTTTGCTTTTTGAGGCACTTTCGTTGCTATTGGAATTCAGTGTTGAAATTAAATAAAGACTCTAATCTCTTGTTGGATGTTTAGTCTGAAAGAGAATGCTCAAAGGTGCAGTTTCAATTCCATTTGATTTAAACTTACCTGTTACTATGTGTTTCAACACTTGAAAACATATGTCAAGAGGACTCAGCTTGACAGGGTTTTCCGGAAGAGAAAACAGTCAGACATAGACAAAGCTAGATTGGTGACACATAATCAGATCAACCTCAAAAGTACCAGCTAAGCATGTTCATTTCTGGTAATTTTGATGAGCCCATACTGAAAATGTGTCCATAATGTAGTTTGTCTCTATAAAACCTATAAAAAAAGACTTTATGGTCCAGGAGCTTTAATTCATGTCTTAAAAGCACCCCACACTGGTCATTACAATGCTTTGTGTGTCGCCTTGCCATCTGCCTACAGAGAGAAGTTACAGTCCTGTTACACTACACTGTTTGGACCATGCGAAAATGTAAGGAAATATCTGAGAAGTTTTCTGCTTGGTTGATGCAGTGGTGTTTTCTCAAGTAATCATAAAGGTAGCAAGTGTGTCAGTCTGAGCTGACTTACACCTTGCATTAGGAATGTCATGGAAGTCTCATCATGTTATTTTGTACTTCCTCCTTTCTTACTGCATGTTGCTGATAAGCAGCAGTAGCACAAGAGGTCAGAGCAACAATCTGACTTCAAAGGAACAGAGAACAGACATAAACTTGTTTCCAGTCACAGTAACACCTCTTTCCAGCAAATTACATGGCAAAGTGGGAAATTTACAGATGGACCAAAGCTGAACACTGACTGATGAGGCTGCCTACTTCACAGGCGACCAAATATCTAACCAGATAATCAGTTGCCTGAATTGAGTATGTTTTCACAAAACCCTGTATAAAATCTCTGGGCATATGATAGACAGAGGTTTCTATTTTAAAAATTGGCTTCTACATGTCTAACCCTGCCCACTGATGTTTTACTATTATTGCCCTTATATGGTCCCCTGAGCTTTGTTATCATCCAAGGGCAGGTATACTGCCACTTGCCCATCACCTGACTAATCTCACCTCAAGAAACCACGTGTTTCTGTACTGTGCTCAAATCATGTCCTTACTGGTCTGGTTCTGCTGCTGTGGAAAAGTTTTTAGCAGTTTCACTAACAGTGTAAAAGCAAATTGTTTTAATAGCAGCAAGCATCACAAGCATCTGAGTTTCTATCAGTTATCTTCTGTCATTGGCATATGTACTTATAGTGCAACAGATTTCTCCCTTGGAAAATCAGATTTTCAGCTTCTACATCTGTTTTGTTCATGGTTAATTTCAGTGTATCAGGGGAGGAGTCAAGGACCTAAGCTTGTCCCATAAAGAAAGTTTTAAAAAATTAGAGCATAAACCTAGATTTGTCAGGCTTAAAATTCACAGATCACCCACTGAAACTCCCTTGATGGGCAAGGTGTGAATATCAAGAAACCAGAGGACTGTCACATTGGTCCCTGAAGTCTCCACCTTCTGAGGAGATACAGAAGGTCAAGAGGAAAGCAAGGTTTTTTGACTCTTCAGATTTCTCTGGAAAGGTTGGGGATACTGCATCTAATGGCGAGATTTGAAATGCTGATAGAGTTTTCAAAGCAGGTTTTAATTTTCAAGCATTCAAATTATGTGTTTTTCAAGCTAACACATGCATCCTTATGGCAAATCACACAATGTTCTGATGTGGTCTGTTTTGAGCACTGGCAGGTAGGTTGTCTCCTCTGGAGACAGCTTTGCTCCTCCTGTCTGCTTCCTGCACAGGTTTGCTAGTCAGCACACGGCTTGCTTAAGCCTTTATCTGAAAAAGTTTTCTGCACTTTTGATGGGGCTGGATTCATGCACAGCAACATTCAGCATTGTGATATTCAGCATTGTAATACTTAGTTTCTAGGTATCATGCTTACCACAGTGCAAAACCTCAGGTGAAGTGCCTGACTTGCTGGGAAGAAGTCTCACTGCTGTCACCATCTCTTTCTTATTGCCATAATCCCACATAGGATTTTTTCTGTGTCTCGCCTGTCTTTTTATAATCTGCCCTGTTGCTACTCCCTGACTGCTGCTTTCTTCCCTTACCCTTGCCTTCCTGGCATATGGGACAGCCTCTAGGGAGTCTGAAGCTTTTCATGAATCAAGCTGTTGAAAGGGAAAGGTGGCAGGGCACCTTTCGTCTCCCCCACTGCTCTTTGCAGGATCAGGAGTCCACAGATACTGGAGGGATGCTGCTGCTCCCCTACAGGTGCAGCCTTTAGCCCCGTCTGAGAGGAGCCTCTGTGTTGCTGACAGTTGTACTGCACCCTGGGGGGTGAAGATAGGTGTCACCAAAATCAGGCTGCTGGCCTTCAGTGTGTGCCAGGGGGCTGCCCCTGTCCCTGCTGGGAGCCAGGGGCAGAGACAGCCCACTGATAGTGCTTCAGTGTACTCCTCTGGAATGTGGGCAATGGTGAGTGCAGAGGGGGAGGGTGAAATTGGGCTGTGATAGCCAGTGTGTCAGCTGCAGTGGCTTTCTCTAGTCTCTGCAATAACTTAAAATACTAAAATAATTACCAGTGCAAGGAAGCACAGTGCTATGTGAGCACCAGAAGCACTGGGCTGTGAAATAGCTTTTTTCAACTTCCTTGTCTCTGACCAAGGAGGTTGTAAGTACATTAAAGAAATACTGATTTAAACCCTCCCACTTCTGGTGTAGTTTGAATGTTTTACAGATACTGCTTTTTATTTTTTTGTATTAGTAAACTTCAAGCCATTTGGTATTTGAATCTGTATTTATTCTGATAACTAACATTTATGTCAGGACAGGGGAGAATTATACATGAGACAGTGGTAGGGATGTGAAACAACATCGTGAGGTTCTAGCACCCATAGAAAAATTATTCCTTTCACTGTAGATATCCCTTACACTATAGATAATAATACCACAAATAGTTCACTTCCAGAAAACATTTCCTCAGTAGGCACAACAGGCATTGCCTGCACATTTTCTGTGGACTGCAAGCTCCTTACAGAAGGAATCAGAGCTGTTCTGTAGTTCTATGCTCCTCTGTGCCTGAGACGACAAGTACTGTACAAGGCAACAGGGAAAAACAAATCAATTTCACCTCAACATAAAGTTCAGCATAATCAAAAGTCCAGCTGTTTCATGCAATTCCCATGGTACATAATAGTGTAATTAATAGGAATGCGTTTTTAAATTACAACAGAGGTTAAAAAGTCAGGACATAGCAGTGGTTAACACGTCTCAAACTGTAGTTTGAGAGTCTGCGTTTTTGCTGACCTGAGAAGTAAAAGAGTTGGCATNTTTTTTTTTTTTTTAATTCAGTGAAAGAATCTTGCTGTGTTTTTGCTGTTTTCTTCCAAGTAGCAGAGAAAAAGAATGGTCTTTAGTCATTCTAGGATTGACTGAAAGGAAGTAATGTCTTTTCCCTTGCTGAGCCAGCTATCCCGTAACTTCCCACATCTTTTCAAACACATCTTGCCAGAATGGATATTTCCTCTTAAAATAAGCTGGCAGTTATGATCCTGGCTGACACTCAACCACTGAGCCTGTTGACTGTGGTATAGGCCATTGTCTTCCAAAGGAAGGCTTCAATTTTGGAATTCATGTACTACTTTGATAATTAATTTTGAGTGATAGGCAGTGTCACAACAGTCTAGTATCTGAGGTACTCAAAGCAGAGAAAACAAGGTCCAGTTCCCTGTACTTCCCACAAACTTTCTGTGTAACCTTAGCAAATCACTTAGTTCAAAGGGGATTGGCTGGCTGTGTATCTTTACAAGCATCTCTTAATATCTTTATAGACCAGATTAGAGCTCTTCCCTATTTCACATAGATACTGCAAAGATAAATACATTAAAGGTTTTAAGGCACTCTGGAACTAGAGGTATTTGGGATTACTAACTTTCATTGAAGTCAGTAGTTTCTGAATAGTATGTTCTTCACAGGGACGTATTTCCTCTTAACTAGGAAAGATGAGCTCTTCTAGCTGCCTTGCTGTTTAAGTGGCTGTGGTCTTCATGGTCCTACAAAGATGCTCCATGTTTCAAACTTTTCTCATAGCCCAGAAAGAAGGTGCACCAAATAACTCTGCAGAAGTCTTCCACTCTGTGTAGCTGATGGCATGGTAGAGCTGTGATTGGTTAGCCTTCATTTGTATCACCCTTAACCTCCTTACTGTAGTTATTTGGTGGTTAGGATGAGTTGTAGCTCTCCAGCACTAAGATTGATTCTTGTGACTCCTGGAATGGAAAGGTTTTATAAGTCCATGCTTGAGGAAAAGTTAGTGTCAGAAGTCATGAGGTAGCTAACAATATTTTATTATGAATGGACTAAGGCATTGCAGAGAAAACAAAGGAGGGGTTTCAATCAGTGGCTAAATCACACTGGGAAAGAGGTACATGGTGATAATGCTAAAAATATATTTTCAGACTGTCTTTTCTGAAAGTTGTTAAAATGTGATTCTGAGTAGGGCAGGCTGGGGGGAGGGGAGGTCCTTGCCTGAGTGCCTGTCCCTGTGTCTGAAGGGACTTTCATTCCAGAGAGCTTATTCATTGCCACAGTTAATTATTTTTTTTCTGCATGGTCTTTTTCCTCTGAAAATGTCATGTCTCAGGGCACAGCTTGTGCCTGAATTTTTTTTGCCAAAGTATCAGCGTTATCAGAGTCATTCAGGGATAATTTTTTTGAAAACAAAGACCTTTCTGGCTGGATTAAAGCTCAGAGGCTGGAGACCTCCAAGTGCACATGCTTATCTGTGTGGGGTGTAGAGTTTTCGGCTTTGGATTCAGACAAGAAAGCAATCTGGCTTGCATCTCTATATCTAGACAATATATTTCACTATGCCAAGGTATGAAAATGTTTTCACTGTTCTGTAGACCATGGCTAGAAGCATTGGAATGATCCAGTGATGAGATCTAGTTTAGGTATTTTCTCGATTTCCTTGTCCCTGTCGTCAGTCTGGGACTGAGGATCCTAGTCTTCTCTCTGCTCCTTAGGCAGAGGGAGGAGAGTAGCAGGAGTAGCCGAGGGTCACAGATGTGATTAAGGCATTGCATTACTTCTGTCTTGCCACAATATGTCAGTATAGTCCCATATATGGTTTAGCCAAACTTATAGTTCCTTGGTTTATTTAGAAAATATTGCCTCAGGATTTGGGATTTTGCTGTTGTTCTTGTCAGCTTTTATTTTTTTTCCAATCTGTGAAGTAATAGCTGTGTACACCAGGTAGAAATGTCCCACTTCTGATGAAATTAATGCAGATTTGTTTTAGGAACAAATTTCCCCTTTTTAAGCTTTTATTTAAACAAATAGAGTGCAAGCATTCATTAAAGCCTTGTTATGAAATGCACTTTTCCAGGATCAGCTCATGCCAAGCTAGATACACTTAGAAAACAAAAATAAATTATAGGTATGACTGTGGTTAGGTTTTTGGGTTTTGGTTGGTTTGGTTGGTTGGTTTGGTTTGTTGGTTTGTATAATTTAAATTAGTATTCTTTTTACCAAGTAATTCTGATTTTTCTATGGCAATGAAACATTCATATCTGGTGTTTTTATGCAGACCACGGCTGAAATGCTGCCCCTAAGCAAGTGAACAAACAACCTGGGCCATTTTGTGAAGTTAGCCTTCAGACTGTGAAAACTGGTTCTGATTTTTGCACAGCCCGTAGTAAGCAAAGAATCTGTCCCTGCTTGTGCTCCACAGCCTCTCCAAATAACTGCAATACCATCCCAGACTTATGATCATCCTCAACCATTATGGCCAGAACCACTCACCAGTACCTGCTCAATCCTTGCCTAAAACCATGAGTAAATTGCTTGTGAGGGTTAACTATGCAGCCTCCTGAGTAATGACAGCAAATGCAAAATGGCCAAGAGGGAAGAGTGAACCTCTCATCCTTTTCTTCTACTTCGCCATTAAAAAGCTATAAAAGCTCTGGGGAATTCTGTGCTCTCCATATCCCAAGGATGTCATAGAACTTGAACTCACTGTGCTGGCTGGCTGATTTTCTCTTATTGAGCCTCTCCATATTGTTATCCAGCTAATTGAAATACTTCAAGGTTGAAAGGGACATAATCTGAATAAGTGCCTCAAAAATTTCTTCTACTTAATAAATATTACTATTCATACAATATATTTAATAATAAAAGCAGTTAGTTTCTCTGTTCTGTTGTGCCTGCTTGCCAGTTGCTAAGTGCATAATGTGGGTGTAATGTCTTTCAGTTTCTTCTGTTGGCTCACCGGTTGGTCACACTTCAGTCTTCAGCTTGCTGAAGTCTTGAAATTCATTAGAAATACTAGCACTGGAATTTGGATTGCAAACATTCAACAGATGTTTTTAATCTTGATTGTTTATGGAGGTACACCCTGTTCTGCACTATTGACCAGTGGAAATGAAGTGCAGAGCTGTTATGGGGATGAAACACCTCAATGGCAGGATGGTCCTCCAGAGAGACATCAACAAATTAGAAGACTGGGCAAACATCAACCATATGAAGTTCTATATGTGAAAGTGCCAGATTCTGCACCTGGGATGGGGCAACACTGGGTGTTTGTACAGATGGGGAATAAGATGCTGGAAAGCAGTGCCATGGAAAGGGACCTGTGGGTCCCGGTTGATGGCAAGTTGAATATGGGTCAGCAGTGCCCTGGCAGCCAGGAGGGCCAACTGTGTCCTGGGAGGCATCAGGCACAGCATGGCCAGCCAGTCGAGGGAGGGGATTGTCCCGCTCTGCTCTGCACTGGGGCGGCCTCACCTTGGACATTGTGTGCAGTTTTGGGTACCCCACAACTGTAAGAAAGACATTAAGCTATTAGTGTCCAAAGGAAGGCAACAAAATGGCCTTAAGGTGAAGCCGTATGAGGAGTGGCTGAGGTCACTTGGTCTCTTCAACCTGGAGAAGAGGAGACTGAGGGGAGACCTCATCACAGTCTACAACTTCCTTGTGAGGGGAAGAGGGGCAGACACTGATCTCTTCTGTGGTTACCAGTGACAGGATCCAAGGGAATGACATGAAACTGTTTCAGGGGTGGTTTAGGTTGGATATTAGGAAAAGGTTCTTCACCCAGAGGGTGGTTAGGTACTGGAACAGGGTCCTCAGGGAAGTGGTCACAGCACCAAGCCTGACAGAATTCTAGAAATGTTTGGATGATACTCTCAGGTTCATGGTGTGACTCGAGAATGCTCCTGTGTAGGGCTAAGTGTTGGACTTGATGATCCTTGTGGGTCCTTTCCAACTCAGCATATTCTGTGATTCTGTGAACACTCAGTTTGCTGCATGTAAATCTCAGTAAGATCTCTGGACTCCCATGATTACATTGCAGAAGTTTATTGGGTGTTGTTTCTTCTTTTACAAGAAAACAAGGTGTTGTGAAGTGTAATTTGTGAAACTTGCACAAAGTGACAGAAGCAGAGTCCCAGCAGCAGGGAAGAGGCCTGACAAAAGGAAGGGAAGATTCTTCATTTTCTTGTCAATGTGATGCTGATATGTTGATCTCTGTTAGTGAAATCACAGAGGTGTCATGAACAAGAAGCTGAGGGTGACTGAAGCAACCTCAGTTCCTGAAGTAAGCATCCCTCTTAGGACTGATGACTGAGCAGAGCAGCATCCTTTTTTTACTTCCTGCCTTGGATCATGAGTATGTGCTGCATTCCAGGCAGGATCATTGAATTATTATTCACTATTATATATTGAATTATATTGCTTTCAGGGAACTAGCACCTCACTAAAAGCATTCCCAAAGGTCACTGATTGCAGTGTGAGCTCTGACTGGATGTGTTAGATAAAGATTGATCAGAACTGTCAAGGACAATTTCCTTTCCTGTCCTTCTCCAGGAAATATGACATATCATTGGAAATCTAACAGCCTGAAGGACATGGGGTTTTTTGGTCACATCTAGATAAAAGAATCCTGTTTTTGTTTGATTGTTTGTTAGTTTTTTCACTTGAAAACCAAAATATTATGAAAGATATTTTACTAAGTGGTATTATTTTTCACCTCAGTAAAATTTTTCCCCATCTCAAGCCAAAAATCTGGCAGCAATGACCCCTTGAACTGGCCCTTCAGCAGACTAAACACATAAGACTTACAAAAAACCAACCAGTTACTTCACCATTTGTGGAATTACATTGTAAAGTTTTTGTCCCTTGGAAAACTTTCATAAAAAATTCTGAAAACAAGTTGCAAAGGAGACTTTGTATAGGAAATTTTCCTGATGGTGAACACTGGTGTTATTTCTTTCCCTCATCTTCTCTGGAGAAGTATGCTTGTTTTGTGTCTGGTGTCCTTTGTGTCCAACTAACGTTCAGGAGTTTCAGGGGTTTTTTAAATTTTTTTCAATTAGATTTTACAGATTAGTGTCTTTGCAGCAAACATTGAAATCCACAGAAAACCCCCAACGATTTATGATTTACTCCCTGCAGGCTGGAATACTTGATAATGCCTAACTGGTGAAAGACAATGTCATTTCACAACAGAACCCAACCCCTGGGCCATGAAGCAGTTCTTAGCTGAGATCAAGTCATGCAAGTAAATAAACACCAAGTTCACATCTGATTAAAACAGTTATATGGGAGGTGTGAACAAGACTGGCCAGATGCTACACCATATGATAAACACCAAGGATCATGGCATCATATAAAACTGGGCATTTATATGGTACAGCTGGCTATGCATAATCTTCTCCTAATTTATAAGGCTGGAACATCTGCTTCATTGCTGTTGCTCTATCAGCTTTTCTGGGCCCCTGTTCTTGAATTTCTGGTAGCTGAATACTGCTCTTGTGAGTACCAGCCGAATGGGAAGAAAAAGCAATCTGTATCAGGAGATAAGCTCTTACTCCATCCAACAGATAAGATAATGTTCAAACGCAGTCCACTCCAGAACAAAATCTGTAACTGCAAAGTCTCAAAGACATAGCATCGCTTTCTCATTAGCAGGACCCTCAGCTGTGAGGGAGGGAAGTGGACAGACGAGGCTGTTGTGACAGGCTGTGCCTGTGACCCCCGACATCCCTCAGCGAAGCAGCAAGTGAAAGCTTACAGACTAGGTTGCAAAAGTCCTGCTTTTGTTGCACTGCTTGGTCTTCCCCACCCAGTGCTGTAGCCCTATAAGTCAGGATTTATTTCTCTTTTCCCTGAAACAGAAGCTGACACTTGGGTAGAAAATGTCTGCACTGTAAGTAACTGACAAACCACAAGAAAGGTGTTTTCAGCTCGGTCTTGCAAATTTTTAGGCAGAAGGAGCCAAAACAACGATGTGAAAGCATCTGAAACTGAATGGTGGGCACATGCATTAACTGCTGCAGAGCTGTGTGCCAGCTCAGGCAGTTCTGGTAGTGGTCTGCTTGTGCCCATAAGCAGGAAGGAGGGCTAGAGCCCAGTTTTCCAGCTATTTCCAAACAGATTTGCCCGCAGGAAAGTCCCAGCTGTAGTGAAGAGAACTCTTTCTCCCTTCCACCTTCACAGAGTCATAAACAGTAGTGCAGCATACAGTCTCAGGCACAGTAAGTTGTTTTTGAAAGTCACAGCATTGCCAAGG
Source organism: Formicarius rufipectus (assembly GCA_013399695.1). Lineage (NCBI taxonomy): Eukaryota > Metazoa > Chordata > Aves > Passeriformes > Formicariidae > Formicarius > Formicarius rufipectus. The sequence goes on along the minus strand of VXAU01000575.1, from coordinate 1,170,987 downwards.
CTATCTAGAAGTTGTGGGTGGAGATACTGCAGCCTCTGAGAAAAAACATAGCCCCAGTCAGTCATTCTACCAAGCCCTTCCCCAGTGAAATTACAGGTCAGAACATCACTGAAAGGAAATTTGCATTTCAAATGGAAAGGGAAAATTTGCTTTTGCAGAACATCATGAGGCTGGCAATAATAAATCACGGTACTGTCAGAATGGAAGTGAGTTCCTGCAACCCTTGTGCTGCTTTCTGTAAGCCTGCGTTGTTGCTGAGGAAGTGTTATCTGGTTAGCAACATAACTGTGCAAGACTTTGTCGGTTCTTTTATTGTTTTTCCAGTATACAGGTGGCACATTTTTAATAATTTTTTTCAAATTGAAAAACTTTCCGATTTTAAATGTCTTCATAGATCTCTAGCATTTTCTCTTCTCCACACTAAATAGACCCAGCTCCCACAGTCTCTTCTCATAAGAGAGATGCTCCAGACTCCTTATTATCTTTGTGGCCTTCCTTTGGATCCTCCCCAGTAGCTCCTTGTCTTTCCTGACACGAGGAGCCCAGAACTGGACACATTACTCCAGATGTGGCCTCACTAGGACCAAATAGAGGGGGAAGATTGCCTTCCATGGCCTGCTGGCCACACTTCCCAGTGCATCCCAGGATACCATTGGCCCTCCTGGCCACAAGGGCACACTGCTGGCTCATGGTCAACTTGTAATCCACCAGTATTCCCAGGTCCTTCTCTGCAGAGCTCCTCTCTAGTAGCTCAGCCCCCAACCTGTACTGGTCCTGCAGGTTATTCCTCCCCAAGTGCAGTGCCCTATACTTGCCCTTGTCGAACCTCATTGGGTTTCCCTCCACCTAATTGCCCAGCCTATCAAGGTCCTGCTGAGTGGCAGGACAGCCTTCAGGTGTATCAGCTACTCCCCCCAGCTTGTTGCCATCAGCAAACTTGCTGAGGGTCTCTTAACTATGTTTCGTTGAGTGAAAGAGAGGATCTTTCCTGTTTTGGTTTAAATGAATTGCTGGGTAATCACATACTGTTTTCACTGCCAGAACATTATGTTGAGGGTACTAGGAAGATGCTCTGAACATAGGCATACTCCTTTCCTGTACATTTCTTATTTTAAAGAAAGGACACTTTTTTTCATCTTGTGTTGCAACTGTTGTTCTAGAAGGCATAAAATATGTGAAACCACTACTTTATAAATTGTATTTTAATTCCAAAGCTTAAAAACTCTAGAAGCAATTGAAAGGATATTTCCACAAATGCTTTTTGCATGTTTTTTCTTTCATATTACAAGACTGTTTCCTTTGAAAATGCAAATGATTACCATCATAAATTGTAATACAGGACATACAAAGAATCCTTGACCTTCCTGTAGCGTAGAATTATTGTGATGGATCAAATAATTTAATGCAGCAAAGGTTAGTTTAAAAAGTATCAAAGCATTCCAGACATAAACAAGAGATGTTGATTTACAGCTGGATCTGTGATGGAAGGCATCTTCTACCATTATCCCTGTAATTGGGAAGAGAAGGAGAATTGCTGCTGGAGTGTGCATTTAAGCTGGATGGTATTAAATTGAACCAACATTCAACATATACCTTTCTCCTGCATCCCTCCTGCACCTCTGCAGGTTGTTTGGAAGTCCAGCTCTAATCTGAGCTCCCAGTTCTCTACAGTACTAGGAAAGTGAGCAAAAATGCAGGAAAGTCCCCTAAAAACTGGCTTCCTCCTTAGCCTCAACCCACTGAGCAAGATTCAAGAGAGACCAATTTTATGAATCATATTATGAAGCGGAAGAAAGGAAAATTTTTGTAGTTAGGGTAGAACATAAGTCCAGGTTCAAACTCTAATGCTTTTCCAGTTTTTCCCTAGGAAGGTCTCAAACCTGAGTTTAGTAAGGCAAATTCCAATGAAGTCAACTTTGGACTAGGTCTTTGTATGCTCGTGCCTTTGCACTTACAACACAGGGTTCATAGTAAATCTTCTTTGCTGGGCATATGATACATGTCACAAGACAGTCTAGTGATTAAGGTAAGTAAAAAACCCAAATTTTTTTGACCAGCTAATGAAGCTAACTCTTGAATTTTGACCCATGGGAACTCAATGAAATTTGATAACTGATTTATTTTTAAACATATTATGCTGAAGAGTGACTATGAAAAGGGGACAGACTCATTTTAATTAATCCATGAGATAATTCTGGACAGAACAGGATTGCAGAGCTTACAGGAGAATTACACTTCAATAAAGTTAGAAGTCACTCATTTTCTTAATTAATTCCTACCTGACAGGAAAAAAAAATATTTTGAAGTAATACTATATTAAAAGAAAGGGAAGAAGGAGATATTTCTGAGGACAGTGCCAGCATGCAAATAATTATCTATCCCATTCCTCTAACTTCCTTGGCCTTATCAGTCCTACCTGGTGTGTGACTAGCTGAGATTATGTACGAATTCTAGATAATATTGTCATATGGGGTGGCAGTTTCTATGACACACTTTTTTTTCTCCTTTTGGAGACAATCTGCCTTTGGTTAAGGGATAGATCTTGACTTCCAGAGTAATTTCCAGTTTCAGCTGATGACTTACCTGTCACAGAGGTGCCAGCCCTGTCACTGCAGCACGATGCATTGCCTGCTGCTGTAGGCACTGCTGCGGTCCAGCATTGGCACGTACGTTTTAGCTACAATGCAGTAGCTGACTCCAGGCCTCAAGTCTTTTATTTTAATAACCTTGCCTTTTCCTTCGTACACCAGGACTCTGTGTTGCTTCAGACATAGTGGAGAAAAAAGAGTCAGTCAAGCACATTTCCCTAGAGAAAGTGTCTGTGAGTAAAGCTTTAATAACAACAGAGGGTGCAGAACAGCATGTGGACTTACACAAAGCCAACAGCATTAATAATGTATTTATGGTTTTTAAATAAAATTCCTCCCCCCTCCCCAAACTCCCTCCTGCCCCAGTTTTTTAATCTAGGTCTTGGAGTATGAAATACTAAGTTGATGGGAAATAATACAGGGAGGAATTGCAACTCAAATCAATCAAATTCAATTCCTGAAAAATAAACCTAATTTGTTTTCAAGCACTAGTGCAGTCATTGATGCTCTCACAATCCCAGAAGACTGTTTCAGCTGTGAAATAAGAATGGTGTGCCTATACGTTCCTGGCTTTTCAATGGTAAAGGGTTCATGTCTGAACATAAACTTACCTCATCTAGCAAGTTGTTAATTATGAAGACTTGATATAGCAGATCATAGTAACTTGTCATTGGTATCTTGCTGCCCCTCTTCCTTTTATATGAAGAACATGGAGCCTGGAGTTTTACTATTACAGATTTGTTGCTGTGAACCACAGTTACCATTGGTGGTCCTATCATAGCTAAGGAAAAAACCCAAAGCTATAAATGCAATTATAGTTTATTAATAATATTTCATAGAATGCAATTTGAATCCATTCAGCAAATGTTCATGTTATCAGCATTATCAGCAAAGTCCTGCATTGTAAATTCTTTTTTCTTGGTGCTTATTGCTTGGTTATTACTGTTTTGATGGTGGTATTTCCTGTGTTTATAAATCTATGTTCGAACCAAACTTTTTGAAATCTCTTAGAGCTGCATGTTGCTGAGTTCTGACTGGTCAAGCATAATGCTTTGAATTCTTTGCCCTGTTTTTCTTTTCCCCTCATACTTGTTTGTGTGCTGGGACTGCATAAAACATCCAGTTGAACCATTTCAGTAATGCCAAGGATGCAGCTTCCATCGTGATTTTAAAATTTTGTGCGATCTGCTTGGTTAAACACAGCTAAGGGCTGAAGCTAGTGCTTGAACTTCTGTGTGTGCAGCCCCAGAAACGTGGGGAGACAGGGCAGCTGCCTTTCTATGTCTTTTCCTGCAGTAAGGAAAACACATAAGTGTGAAGAGAATGGTGGTCACACAGCACTCAGCTCTCTTTTCCCTCCAAGCAGAGTGTTTCCTTTTTTCCATCTTGTGCCTGTCCTTCCAGCAAGTTTGAAAAATGGTTGAAAATTATTAGTGTAGTTCCATGCCCTGAGGAAGAGGTTGAATTAAAGGGAGCTGGGCACTTTTAATCTCCTAATTATTGGTAAGTGGCCATTTAGCCAAGATCAGTTGGCTTTCAAGTGTGGGGAAAATTGTTTCAACATAATATTTCACCTGGGACCTATTGACTCACAACTTTTTTAGGTACAGCTTTGTGGCTAGAAAAGGATGCTTGCAAATTGTGAGCAGAAATTATTTATTCCATGCCTTGGAAGATCAAATTCCTTTCTGAGAGACCCATATGTTTGCACTTACTTTCTTGCCAGGGAGTGAATCTGCAGCTGAGGCTCCAGTTGGAATAGACACCCGCCAAAGCGGCTTTCACTCTTCCATAGTAAGGCTCCTGGATGTCAGAGGTCTCATGTGTTAGGTCACAGACATGCCTTTGAATCCCCCAGCAGTCATCTTTGTTTTGCCACTTGCTCTGCCCATAACTATGGAGAAAGAGGAGGAAGGATGTTAAACTTTAGCTATCGCCAATTGTGTCCATGCAGATTCTTAGCTCCCTGTTTTCCCTCAGTGCCGCTGACAAGCATTCTGCCATGGAAATTAACTGCCTTCTATTTAATGACAGGGAAGGTTGATTTCACGGGTATTTGGGAGCTACAGGTTTTTGGGTTTTTTTGAAAGAAACCTAAAGCAGAGACATGAGTCACCATCCCTGTAGGAAGCCACCTCTTACTTGCCCCATGGGAGAGGCAGGCAAGATTTGGCTTAGCCAGTGTGTTCAACGATGGGCAGAAAGCCAGATTTCACCAGACTATTTCTCAAAGGTAATAATGATTTTAAGCACTCACCACATATGCCAGGGGTGAGAGTGGACCCTGAGGACCAGCCCCTAGTGTTGTCTCAAGCTTGCCACGCAAGGCATTCTGAGGCACTCTTGTGGGCAAGGTGAGCCACTGAAATACCTTAAATGTCCTATTGCAGAAGAACTTGACCTAGCTAGACTCATTTCAGGTGGGTTGTTGGACCCACCATGATCTACGTTCTAATTCCACTCTGTGGTGCAATAAGGCTGCAGAGCTGTCATGGTTTTCTGTAGCTGAATTTTAGTAGAAGGGGGGGCTTCCAGGATGGTTTCTGTTAGAAGCTGCTAGAAGCTTCTCCTGTCCTGTGGAGCCAATGACAGCCTGGTGCAGGAGGGACTTCCTGCTGGTGGACAGAGTTGAGCCAATTAAGAGTCATAGTCACGCCTCTGTGATAACGTATTTAAGAATTAGGAGTGTTGTGTAGTTGAAAAAATTCCAGCCATGAGATAACAACACAGAGACCAAGATCGGAGCAGGAGGAGGCGAAGGAGTGACCCTGCGCTGGAGCGGAGGTGGGGGGAAAGGACTGGAAGCTATTCCCCCCCAACCCCTGCAGCCCGTGGAGATCTTTTGGGGTGCAGAGACCCCCCTGCAGCCCCTGGAGGAGCAGGTGGATGCCCGAAGGAGCTGTTGTCCTGTGGGAGGCCCAGGATGGAGCAAGATCCTGGAAAAGACTTGCAGCCAGGACTCCTGGAGAGGGAGATCCACCAGGAGCAGGTTTTTTTCCCCCGATAGAAGTGCTGCCTGGGGGGTGGACTCACACTGGAGAGGTCCACAGAGGACTGTCTCCTGTGGGAGGGACCCCATGAGAGCAGGGGAAGGACTCAGAGCTGCGGCCCCCCTGCAGTCCGTGGTGAGGACCGTGGTGGAGCAGGTTGTCCCCCTGCAGCCCATGGAAACCATTGGGGTGCAGAGATCCGACTGCACCTCATGGAGTGACCCACAGGACAAGAGCAATGGCAGCAACAACACTGCCTGCAAAACTCCCATTCCCTGCTCCCTGGAACTGCTGGAGGGAGGCAGGAGTGGGAGGAGAGGGGTGTTCTTAAGACTGATTTATTTCTTATTTTTTAGTTTTATTACTTTTAGTTTTAGTTCTTATCCTGTTAGTAATAAATTTAAGTATTTAGCTACTCTGAGTTTGTTTTGCCATTATCTTGCAGCTGGTTTTTGCCTTTTCTCCTTTCCCTCTCTCTCTGGGAAAGGGGGGGCCTGGAAGTTTGGGTGGACACTGAGTGAAAACTGCCACAAGAGCACATTGCTGGAGGTTCTTGTTCCTTGCCTGCCTCATGCTGCTTGGCTGCACTTTACAGCATATTGTTTGGTAATTGCAGCAACAACTGAGAGCTGAGAGCCAAGCAGAATGTGGCTGTTCCCCGGGTATGGGGAGAATATCCTGTGTCACCTCAGAAATCCTTTTCACATGCCCAGCAGGGATAGGGCCAGCACAGTTAGAGGCTGGAGTTCTCCCGGTACTTACACTTTATACTGCACAAAGTAGAGTATGTCTCTCGCCTCTCTGGCCCACCCAGGCTGCCAATGCAAAGTGCTGTTGAAGTTTAGCGAATGAAACTCTACCTTCTGCGGCTTAATCAAATCTTGCAGGTCTTGGTTTTTCATAACTGCAAGTGCTGCAAATAATAAGGAATGATAACATGATGTGTTTGTCACAGACATGCTCCTCCGTATTGAAATCAGAGGGTATTACCACAGACCATTTGGGTTCATGACTAGCAGGACACAAGGGAAATTAAATGCCCTGGATCTTACGTTCAAAACTTTCCAAGTCATGAGGGCTAGCAGTTACAGAACAAACACATTTAGTACTATGAAAGGAACTCTTTTATGTGGTCCAGGTAGGGGTTTTGGTCCTTTCCTTTCCTTTCCTTTCCTTTCCTTTCCTTTCCTTTCCTTTCCTTTCCTTTCCTTTCCTTTCCTTTCCTTTCCTTTCCTTTCCTTTCCTTTCCTTTCCTTTCCTTTCCTTTCCTTTCCTTTCCTTTCCTTTCCTTTCCTTTCCTTTCCTTTCCTTTCCTTTCCTTTCCTTTCCTTTCCTTTCCTTTCCTTTCCTTTCCTTTCCTTTCCTTTCNTCCTCTCCTCTCCTCTCTTTTTATTTGTTTGTTTTTGTGTTGTTTTTTTCCCCTTAGTGAGTTAATTATTGTGTAAGATGCCTCATAGACATCCCAGGAAACAAATCCTTTGAATCTATTAGCAGAGTCAGCAGTGAGCAGCCCAATCAGTAGTTATGAGTCAAAAGCTCTTTCCTCTATATCTCATCTTTAAACTAAAGAGATTATAGCTCTTTTAGCTGTTGCCACAGTTGTGTTTACCAGCTCTTGCCTAACAAACAATAACCTGAGATTCACTGCTTTTCCTGATAGTTTTCAAGATCATCTATTTTCAAACTGCAATATTACTGACAACAGAATCAGTTAAAAACCTTTCTGAAGCATTGAAATCCTGCTATTTTTCTGGGTTTTGTGACCTAGATGACAGCAGCTTTTCCCCTGGCATATCTCAGCACTAAGTAAGACTTTTCCTGGCTGAATTGAAGCTGGTAGTACAGCCATGAATAAATCTGATGGGCAACATGTTTGTTTTAGCTGCATTTCAAATACTTGAAAAATAAAATAACAGACTAATTTGAAAGTGACTGGGCTTTTGAAACCCAGCAAAAGATCTAGAGATTTCTTGACTCATCCAGAGATTCAATAACAGCTCCTGTCCCCCCTCCCCTTCCCATGTGGAAAAAGAGCAAGAAGTCTTTACTTACAAGATACCTCATCCTGAAGCAGGTGCATCAGTAAGCAGAGGAAGGAAAGCATGATCCTCATGCTTCAGAGAGCAGCTCCATGACTGAAAAGCACCTCTCTTCCTCTTGGGCATGTCTTATGAGGAAGTAATTGTTAAACACTCCAGAGTTCCCCTTATTTTCAGTGGTTTTCCAAATTCCCCAGTTTGGTTCAATTTAGCTGGAAAACATATGAGTTGCTCTAAATTAAACATGAGCAATTGTTCGTACTTGGCAGTTGTGGTCACGCTGAAGTTTGGAACTAATTATGAAGCAAACCATCATGAAAAATGTCCTTTTTTTAAGGAACTAATTCCCAAGTTATGTCTGTCAATATTGTTTTATCCCATAAATTTGTCACAGAAGTTTGCTTGCTTGCCACACTTTTAATCTATTAATTATTGATGTATTTTTTTCTCTATTTATATATTTGTATTTCAGCTCACTAGTTGCTCAGAGCTGAAGAACATAAGAAATTTTGCTGTAAATGTATAAAAAAACCTACCCATGGGTTGTCCTCTAGTTTGATGGACGATCTCCTGGTCAAATGCAAGAGATGGAGTTTGCAGGTGTGTTTGTAGCAGAACATCATCTAGGAGTGTATCATTGGAGAAATGAGGGGCTGTGAAATCACTGCTGGCTTTGGGCAGCACGTTCACACCCTGCTGGCTGCTGGAAAGGTGTCAGGAGGCAAGAGCAGTTGCAAGAGTGCCAGCGTCCTGACAGGGAATGAGAAGGTAAGTCCAGCCCACAAGGCCAAAGTGCCATTCTGGGTTGAACTTTAAGACTGCCAGGAGTCATATGTCCCACCTGGTGCAGGTGTGCTGCAATGCTGCCTGCACAAATATTGGCATTTGGCAATGCCGTCCTCTGAATCCTGCCTTCCCAACGTACATGCACCTCTACAAGCTTGGCCCGAGGGCTGGAGATGTCAGGGCTCCCAGGTAAAAACAATCTCACCTTGTGCTTGCAAATGCTTTAATACCACATGCATGCCCACCTGGTGGCAAAGGAATTCTGTGCTCCTGAGATGCACGGAAATCTCAACTGAGTCTGTTGCTGGTGGGGATCATGGTGCTACTGGAGGCAGCTGGGAGCTTGCTGGCCCTCCTGCCTAGCCTTGTCCCTCACTCTTCTGTCCCTGAAAATTCCCAGACGCTGATACCCACTGGCACTTCACTGCTCATGCACTAGTGCAACTAGGCAAAAATCTAGATGCATTCTCTTTTTGCAAACTTATGATGACAAGCAAGAGAAGAAAAATGCAAATTATGTATGACTTAGTGTAGCACTATGTAACAACATTCTTCAAAGGAGGATGTCTGCAGACAAAAATATTTATCATAGAATCATCTTTACTTTGGGAAAAGGTGAGGGCAAAACATTGTCAGGTTGAAAAAGTGCAAGTTCTGGTTCAAATGAAGGTATTCTTTTATTTAAAGGCAACCATTATATTCAGCAAACTGGACAACATCCAATCAAGGGGCTGACCTTGGTCAGAGAGATGGGCACAAGGTCTCAGTTCAGCTGATCACCTATATCTCATTATACAAGCACCAAACCTGAAACAGATATATCGAAATGCTAACTGTGTAGCTTTGAATAATTAATTAGTCAAACCAATTAAGGTAATTAGAGAACTGAGAAGAAATAAAGTAAAAAACTACAAAAATTAAGGCATAAGACAGAAAGTCTACCCTGCCATCACTGGCTGTAAATTTTTTATCTATTCAATTCCCAAACACATTTTCAAAATTCAATGACCTTTAAGTAGTTCCCCACAACAAATGCAATTAGTATTTCATCATGTTATATGAGCTCAAGTTCGGGAATAGGGGCTTTTTACAAACCAGTCACTCAACGGAAAGGTCAACAAAGTTTAGTCACAGGTCGTGTGTTTGTTTACCGAATAGTACCAACACACCTTCCCAACCCCACGTAACAGCCCATTCCTGGGAGCTGAAGTGTGGACCTTTGCCAAAATGTCTTTTGATGGTGGTTCCTCCCACAAACACAGAACGGAGGGCCAGCCTGCCTGGCGCCGGTGGGTTTTGCTCAGAAATGACTACTCTGCCACGTGGTGAAACAGGGCAAGAAACACCTGTCACATGTTAAAACTGAGGGTTTCCTGTATACTGCACTCTGATAGTGTTTTATCTGCAACTGAGCTCAGCTTTCTGCAGTAATTGGTAACTCTTCACATAATTTTGGTTGCTATAGAAACAACCACTGTTTCAATAGCAAGTTATTAACATCTGTAATATTGTGCTGATCAGCTTCAGTCATGCTGCTTCTGTGCTTTGTGTGATAAAAATCACTACAGTCAAACAAGGACCAGCTACACGCACATACAGACATGTACGTACACGTCTTGAGTTTCATAGAATATATAGTGCATTTAAAAATGTTAACTATTGAGAAACACTACAGGATGGTGTGCATTGAAATGCTATTTAAAATATGATGACTTCTAAAAACAATATTAAGGGTATGTACTTTATGAAGAAATGGAAAGTTAAAATGTATTTCTTTCCCCAGCAGAATCCACATCAGTGGTTGTGCTACTAGCTCATCCTAGTTTACACTGAAGCATCTTTTTGATACAAAGTGCTGTGAAACAGCAGAACTGATGCTTTTGTGAGCCAGCATAGAACTCTGGGCATGAGAATCTCTTTCATTCCTGGAATAGAAACCTGACTGAATGCTGGGAAAACAGCTTTTCTCTTGAGGACAGACTATTGGTACACAGAGGTAAAAGTCAAGTACATTCTTGCTGAAAGCTGCCTGACTCATCCCATTTGATAGCACTGTCTCCTTGGTTTGGTTTGGTTTTTTTGTGTGTGGTTTCTTTTGTTTTGTTTTGGTTTGTTTTGGTTTGGTTTGGTTTTGTTTTGTTTGTTTGTTTGTTTGTTTCCCTGTCTTTTTCCCTTGAATGAGTAGTTTTCCATACATAAGTGTAAGAGAAAATTTAACCCTGAAACTGCTACTGTAGCATGACCTTTGGCTTTTCAGATGTGAGTGTCATGTGTACAGTGGATGTGAGGGTGGGTTTTGCTTACGTGCCTGGATGGGAGTGCAGGAGAATGAAGAAAGGGGAGTAACTCACAAAGTATACAGACAATACTTCTAGTACCTGCCAGAGGCCAGGCAAGTCTCTCTCATGTGTGGTATTTCACACAAAAATAAAAATATGAATGGTTCATATTACTCTGGACCTACAGACTATTTGCAATTGGAGCCAGAGTTTTCAGTCTTTATTCTAAACAGTCAGTGTGGACTCACAGTAAAACATGTCTTGGGAGAGGGCTCTGTAGGTCTTCCAGTCCAGGCTAATGCTCAGTACAGGACTAATGGCAATTTTATCCCACACCTAACCACTTTTAGTGTGAGTTTTCTCCCATATACTCTGGTGGAATCCCTCTGCTGCAATTTATGTCTGGTGGGGTTTTTGTTCTTGTTTTGTTTGTTTAGTTTGGTTTTATTGGGAGCCTCAGTGAAAAGGCTGTCATTTCTGTAAATGTTTGTTATAGTTGGCTACTGCAGGTAGATCTCTCCCTAGTGCCACCTCTCCTGGCTGAGGGGATCCAGCTCCTTCAGCCTTTTCTGGTGTGTCAGGTGCAGCCCTTCACCAGCTCAGTGGGGGACTGGGAAAACGAATCACTACACTACATACAACAACAACGAAACGAAACAAAACAAAACAAAACAAAACAAAACAAACAAACAAAAAAAGGCAAGCAAAGAAAATCCCCCCCAGTCAGGCAGGAGGGACTTTTTGGATTTCTTTTCTCTGCTCTTTAGGGAAGAGGCATTGCACCACAAGAGCTCTCACAGAGAAGTTTCTGAGGAAGCGGAGTTAGACTTTCACTGCACACTGCGTGCCTTCCCTGCTCTGTGCCCACAGGTACAAGCTGTTCAACTCTGTTAAAGGGCTTGGGTCAACATTTTAATGACTGCAGTTAGAAATTCCCAATGCCGTAGCTGCATCTAGATAACAAGACATTTGGACATATTAAACATGAAGATCTGCTAAAGGCTTGCAAATAGCAAGTCAGGAAGTTAGTAATCAACACTAACATCCATTAGGAACTGAAAATAATACCAAACCGCTAAACAGCTCAAGCCTTTTATTTAAATGACAAGTTCCCTTAAAGGTGTCAGTTTTTCTCATTTACAAATCCATATGTTTTTTCTACCACAAAGGAGTGCCGTAGGTTTGTTTAAGCCCATTGAGAAAAGACGCACCTTTCCTTAGGCTGCAAGTCCCTCACCAAATCATGTGCAGACAAAAACCTACCAACATGGAGACATGTGGAATTAATATTCCAATAATTTCTTGGGTTTGCTTAAGTAATCATAATAGTATAGGAAAGGTGCCAGGTGCTCACTCAGCCAACAGAAAACACAGATAAGACTTGAGAGGCATGACACGAACATTGCTCATGCTTTCTTGATCCACCTACTAAAATAAAAAAAAAGGGAGGGTCAAAGCCTGGTAGTGCAAATTCTTGCTCTCTCCAATAAACTGCCACCAGAGACAGCTGAGGCAACTCTGGAAGTACTGTTAGTGTGGGTAGGATATGACACGCATTTATTTTTTTGTAGGCACTGGTTGGAAAGCTCTGTGCCTGATCACCAAAGTCCTGTCCAGTCCACAGACCGCACCAGGTTGACTCACCACACAGCAGAAGATGGGCAAGAGGTTGACAGGTGTGCATTGAGGGGAAAAGAAAAAACTGGGATGCCTGTCTCCACATCTGTAATCAAAAATTTGGCTGCAGAAGGAGCAAATGCTTCTGGTAGCTACTTTAGGCAATAAAACCTGGAAATAGCCAAGCTCCAGGGGTTTCCCTGGCCAAGGGAAAAAAAAACAACTGAAGGGAAAAAAAAAAAAAAAAGCTGCCTTTCACTCATCTCTTCTGCAGATATAAGTTTTTAAGCAATCACACTTTCTAGCCTGTGGCTCAGTTCTGTGGTTCTTTCGTATTCTCAGTACTATCTATCACCCAAGGAGCACAAACTGTAGACCGAAAGTTCATTCTAACAACAATCTTTACCACCACTATCTCCAAATTACTATGGAATTTGTATACACACTGAAGTTTTATAAGTTGTTTTTTTTTAAAATAAATACAGTGTCTCAGATCTTAGGTAAATACAGTATCTGAGAATTCAGAAAGCAGTATGCTGAAGTTTTCAGGACAGAACCCTCCATATTTCACGTAATTGGTTTTCACAGTTCTCAGAGGTGTTAGTTTTGAGTCTACTGCAACGTGACCATTTACCGAGAAAATTTTGATCATTCTGTGATTCTTAATGACAAAAAGCTTTGCTCGACATTATTTTTCTGAGAGGAAATGAAGCTTGGTGTATCTCAAATAAAATTGCTAGCTTTGCTGCACACCCAGAAGCAATTGATAAACTAATTCTTTTGAATTCAGACCAAAATTAACCCAAATCCAGTGTTTTATTTTCTATTCAGATTTGGGGGGCAGGTAGGAACTCAAACTATACTAAAAGCTGATATAAGCTTTTATATCATTTAAATTTATAATAATCAGTAAGAGTTTCAAAGAAGGCCACCTTTTCTTGCTCTGTAGCTATCAACAAATTCAAATGGTGCAACCATTTAATCCTAATCCTTGTCCATAATTATTAAATAGAACACAAGGAGAGTCCCCAAGCTCAAGCAACAGAACTCGAATGAAGTTACTGCAGGCTGCACGAACAAAGAGCAAAAGAGGAATTACAAAGCCGATGATGTAGCTGGTAAGTAGAATACAGTAACTGGCTACATATAATTATGCACATATATATGCCACACACATCTCCCCCAAACAGTGTTCAAGAACACTACATAAATCACATGAACTGAGCGATCTTCAAAAGCAGGTTTAGTTTTCAGAACAAAAGCTGAGAATAATAAAGAGGCAAGGACATTTTTCTTTTGAGACATTTTTTATATTAAAAAATTCAAATGTACAGTATTTACAAAGTTTAATTACAGATTTCAGCCCAGTGATTGCATCCATTAGGAGAACACAGAGTATTAATAAACAAGGACTTCATAGTTAGAGGATTGCATTACAAAAAAGTCAGTGAAGAAATCTATGCAATCACTTGTTTCATGAGATGAAAGGTGCTTTGTATTTGGTTTATTGTTTTGGTTGTGTTTTTGCTTTTAGACATGCCGAAACTGTTAATTTGAACCAAGTACAACATCTTCTACTTATTAATACTCAGCTGTTTATCTTGCAACATTTCAGAGCAACTGGTTATTCCAGACCCTGAGAAAAACAGGTCTTCTCATGCAATTTTATTCTGCAATCTCCTAAGGAAGCATTTCATACAATATGCATGTCTGTTCTAAACAACTGGGACTCTACATGGTGTCTTGTTTCCACATATGTCAGTAGATTTGACAAAAAATTATTTATGTGGAATGATTTATGTGGAAAACCACATAAAAGCAGATTTGATGTTTCTGTGCCAGCATGCAGTACTGTCACATTACTTCACTGTTAACTGCTGATCTAATAATAAAAAATCGCAATGTCCACAAGAACAAAAGAAATTCTTAGAAATATTGTCATGTATTAGGCCAACGTTTTGTGATGCAATTTCCCTTACATAGGATATAATGATTTGGAATTTTGTATTACATCATCTCCCAAATCAGCTTTAGGAGAGAGGAAGGGAGGAATGCTGAGGAGCCAGTATAAAAAGTAAATGTCACTTGAAAAAGTTTGAAGTAATGAAACCTTCTGTGTCATACCAAACAGACGATAGATGTGTAAAAGGCATGAATATTAAATTATTTTGAATGTGTAAATATTAGGCAATTTCATATCATGTGTCCAGGTGCTATACATGAATATCCAGAAGCTTAAGCAAACTACTTCATCACAAGAATACTAATTTACTAAATGAACTGACTTAATTAGGTGAAAACGCATAGATATGAACTCCCTGACAGCTTCCCAACTACACTGATCAGGTATTTAGTATTATAGAACTGCAAAAGGAAGGCTAATTAGCTGTAGCTGGAAAGGCATTTTCACTTCCCTGTCCCAAAAAGTCCTCACACTGCAAGCTGCTGGACTGTGTTCTAACAGAGACACTACCAGGCACTTGACTATTTTTAGGCTCTCAATACCACTACTAGCAACTGCTGAAAACAGGACTAGGGGAAACAGAGCTTACTGACCTGGAGACACAGCCTTGTCTCACAGTGGCCTCACGTTTTCAGCTAGTCACAGGTAATAAAATAATCCTTTGCTTTGTGCACCCTTCTTTACTTCACAATTATAAAACCTGTAAGCTGGCCCAAACAATTTAAACATCTAAACTATCCCTGTGCTGTTGGCTACTTGTTAAGTAAACAGCACACAGAAGACAGGCCTGCAGGAATGGTGCTAATTCAATGGCTTTTGTAATTACAGTTCAGAAATTCTCATTACAAAATACACTTAACCCCATGGTATTACAAGAGAAGGTCACTTGAGCATGTGTGTGTATATACACATGTATCTGTGGTACAGTATAAAGCACTCACATTATCATTCTTGATTTTCAGCTTAGAAAGTAACAGTGCCTCTCCAGTACACGTGACTAACTGCTGTGCCAAATTTTTCCCATATGTTTATGATATATTTCTGTGTAATTTCTTACTGATCTTAACATCATTCTCTTTAATTATGTCCTAGCTCCTGGCTGGGTCCTTTTACTCATACATGACTCCATGTTACTTAAGATTCAGAAAGATTCAGGACAATGTAGCTGTAGTGCAGGAGGAAGAGAAAAGCATATGAGACAGCTGGTTTTAAAATGCATCTGTCTGCACTCCTCTTCCAGTGTGGCAGCAAAGGAAAATCTTCCAGAACATAAAACACCTAGTAATCTTCTATGTTCACAAAAACCTAAGATGCTGAGTCTTAGCTCTTAACAGAAACAGGCTTTCCACAGGCACTGTTAAGAATGTAAATTTAGTTTTCCAAGAAATTACATAAACTTCAGACAGAATCTTGGCTTTGAGGCAGATATACCAAATAGAACAGCTACTACAGCTAATTCATGATCTTCTTGGAGAACAGCAACATTTATTTTTTTCTTGGACAAGAGTGACAGAAGGAAAACAAGCTATCGGTTGTAAGAAGATTAAATACTTTGAGCAGTTGCAAAGACACTCAGCAAATTGTCTGATCAGAAACTTCTTCCCAACACACAGGGTAACTTTACAGTTTCTATTTATCCTTTCTGAGCCAAGCTTAACTTAAAAATTTATCTCACATTTATAACGTCCTGAGGTATTTATGGCAGTTCGTATTTATCAACAAACCTCCAAAACCAGAAGGTAAGTATGTCAACTCCAAACTCTGCACAAGATGCAGCTGCTCATCTCCTTAGCAAATAGACTGCTAGAAGCTTCAGAGATGAACCACATTAACTGAAAAGTCAGTTCGGTTGCAGTTTCAAGTGCCATTTAATGCTGATTTTCAAAAGGCCTTCTTGTAACACCAAGAGTTATTTTCTGCACTTCTGCCATGGAGATACTGCTTAGGGTCCACTAATGTGTAGGTAAGTCAGCAAGCACTGCCTTCTAGGAACTCAATCCAGAACACTACTGAAAAAGTTGCTAGGTGGTCTCACTACGTTTGAATACAATGCAAAACCAAATCACTGCAAGTCTTTGGAGTTGGGGTATTCATTACAGCATAACTACAAAATTCACCTGCTTGATTTGACTTCTCCTAAAATCATCAAAACCCTCATAAGCAATCTGCTACCTTCCTGTGTGTAAAGAGAGGAAAAATAGCTATTGTCTTTAAATCTTTTGTACCACTGTGGTCAATATCTGATATAAGCAGGAATTGAAGCAGTCCAGAAACTGCTGTATAAACTAACTTCATCTTAAGAATACTCATGTCACTGAAAAAATGTAAGGACAGAAGTACTATGACACTGGTTTTCCTTTAAAACCACCTGTTCTAACATGCTAAAAATTCTGATAATACTATAAAAATATCTTCTAAAACAAAGACAGTTTTGCATAAATGGACCAACTTGTGCCTGTAAAGCATCCTTTTGTTATGAACTAAGCTCCATTAAGAATTACTGTAAACATTTTCTACAAATAGAAAATACCTATCAAATCTCAAATAAGGGGAAATAAATGGATTGCATGGATTTTAATATTTCAAAAAAAATAAATCCTTATCCTTCAGTTTTTAAAATTACAGTCTCTATGCTACAAAAGTCAGAGGCTTGTCAGATAACAATAACTTATGAACTACAACTTTCCACACTATTTTTCTATTGTCTTGAGATGCACATTTAAAGGAAGGTGATTGGAAGAAGTCCTACTGATTTCTATTTAAGGATCATAATATTCTAAGAATTACAATAAAAATGCCCCAGAAGAAACAAGTTTTTGAAATGTGAAAACATTTTCTAAAGAATTTGTATAACCACCCATTACAGACTTTTTTCCCATGATGATCAGCCAGCATGCTAATACACTCCAGAGTTACCCAGAAGGTGACACAGTTACTCGTATCTATCCAGGTATCTAAATGGATACAACCATACTCAAGCAACAGCAGTTTTAAAAACAAGTAGTTTCTTTTAGTCACAGGACTAAAGAAAATGTCTCATGCTAATTAACTGAAAACTACAAAGTGATGGTAATGAAAGTGTCCAAAGGAGGGCAAAAAGACAATGAAGGGCCTTTAGGTAAAGGCATATGAGGAGCGGCTGGGGGCACTTGGTCTGTTCAGCCTAGAGAAGAGACTAAAGGGAGACCTCACTTGGAGTTAAAACACCCTTGTGAGGGGAAGAGGGGTGAGAACTGATCTCTTCTCTGTGGTGACCAGAGACAGGACACAAGGGAGTGGCCTGAAGTTGTGTCAGGGGAGGTTTAGGCTGGATATTAGAAAAAGGTTCTTCACTCAGAGAGTGGTTGGGCACGGGAACAGCCTCTCCAGGGAAGTGGTCACAGCACCAAGTCTGCCAGAGTTCAAGAGGCATTTAGCTAATACGCTCAGGTACATGGCGTGATTCTTGGGCCAGTCCTGTGCAGGGCAAAGGGTTGGACTTCGATGATCCTTGTGGGTCCCTTCCAACTCAGCATTTTCTATGATTCTAATAACATATTACTAGTTGCAGGAAAGACTTCCAAGTAACTGGTTCTTTCACATAATCGCATAATAATCCAGTTGGAAGGTACATCCAGAGATCATCCAGTCCAAGCTCCCAGTCATGACAGGGTCATCTAGAGCAGGTGACACAGGAATGTGTCCAGGTGGATTTTGAATGTCTTCAGAGAGGGGTACTCCATGATGTCCCTGAGTAGTCTGTCCAGTGCTCTGCCACCCTCAATGTAAAGAAGTTCTTCCTCATGTTGAGGTGGAACTTTGTATGTTTTAAGTTATGGTCATTACTCCCTGCTTCTTTGACTTGGAATCAAATTCTTAAGTTGTACATGAAGAGCTTATAGGCATGCTCTTAAAGAAATAGTATCATTTCATTTAATACAAAAATACACTTCAAGAGAAAAAGACAATCAAGAGGGTACTTCCAATAAAGGCAAAAACTTTCAAATGTTTCTTGCACATCTCTATCATAACCAAGTAAAGGACTTCTTAAGGACTATGTTCATCAAATTAATTTTGAAAAGGATCTGAAACACAACTGACTAATGGTACAGCTGCTGTTTTATAGTCCATGAAATATGTTTCCCGTAGAGTATTGTTAAAAAAACAGAGTGCTATTTCAAAGAGGAAATACTGAATTATATCATATACAAAACCTCCTCTAAAGGTGATTATTATGAAATTTCTCCACATTTGCTGCCATTAGCAGGCACTATTTTCAGTTGTGTACTGGTTACTCTGGTTGGATAGAACAAGTACAACTTGTTCACAATTTGACACAGATTTTCCATAATCTTCAGTAATGCTGTTCGTCCTGAGTTATGCTTAAACAATTTGGTTATCCTGGTTACTCAGTTGGCCTGTAAGTATTCACAGGTTGTTCTTCACCAACATCTATCATCAACGTATCTAACGGAACATGAGGCTTGTCATAGCCAGAAAACTTGAAACAGCTGCTTGGAATTACTTTTTGAGGCATTTGTGTGGCAGAAACCTCTGTACCTGAAGAGTTACTGCAGATATCCATTTGGCCACTGTTAGAAATTAAGTAACTCTCTTTTACTTTGTAATTCTGTTCATCAGCATCGTAAGATACCTCCTTTGTGCTTTCCTTTGTGCTTTCCTGCACAGACTCCTCTTCTGCTTTGGTTGGTGCCTCTGGGGTAGGAACAAAAGATTTTCCTTCACCAGAATTCCCAGGACTAACAGTTTCTTCTTCTGGCTCTATCTCCAGCAAGGCTGCTTCACCATTCACTGGTAGTGTTGACTGGTCTGACATGAAGTTTATTACAGATATATACTTTCCCTCTGATTTTGGTCCTGTAAGTAAGGTGTCTGTGTTGAGGTTTCTCATCACACTGACCTTAAATGAAAAAAAAGAATCACTTTTAGTTTAGAGGTTAAAAAAAGATACAAGTTGACAGTACAAATTTAACGTCATTATAACCAATACCAGAAAGAATTTGCAAAATTAGGAGCTGGCATGATCATTAGGCTATATCTATGATTTCCAACTGTTTCATTAAAGCTTTTATGAGAGCTCTCAAAAATGCTTTGTCTGTGCAAACACATTTGCATGGACCGAATGTATTTCATGTCACCCACTGCATTTTAAGTAATTTGAAGTTTTCAATGCAAAGGAAAACAGCAAAAGAAGAAAAATATGTAATACTCTTCAACTAGCCAGGGAAACCTTTCATACTCAGTGTAACTTTCAATGGCTGTAGTAATTCCTGACAACTGTCTCAGTTGGGAGGGGAGAGAACTTTAGAAAGAGATTTAAAATTACATGAGAACCTTTACGTATACCTGATTATCAAACCTCTCAAGATTTGAGCCCCTCAAGATTTGAATCAAAGTTTAGTTGTTAATCAGTAGCTGCAGCTGGACAGTTATGACTAAGCAATTGCACTGTATGCTTAGCTAATCTTTTGTTTTAAGAAAAAGGGAAGACAATCCCAAGATGAATGAGATGCTGGATGAGAGCCACCAGGAGTGAAGTCAGCAGAACTGAGCAGTGAGACATTGTGACCACTGATTCAAAATGGATTCCAGACTTAAACGGAGGGAAAAATGGCACACGTGGAGTAATTAACATGAGAAGAGAGAGATATAACTAGCAAACAGCAGATCCAGTACTAAATCATTGAAAAGTTATGAAACTGTAACCAATGAATGCTGATGCCTTTGTCTGTTAAAACCTACAAATAGCGTACATTTTTGATGATCGGGAAGCCAGCCTTTCGTGGCTTACCACTCAGCTCACTACTTTGCCACAATTAGAAAAAAAATTGGAAACACCCCACCTCAGTGCATGAACTGGCACTGCACACCAGGTAACAAACGCCCATTAAGGACAACATACCCAGAAACTGTATCTATGCTGAAGTTTTCCTAGTTATTTCACAGTGTTACTAAGCACCCCCTCACTGCTGCAACAAACTTTAATGTTTCACTTTGAAATCCCTCCACAGGATGATCATATGAATTCTTTCAATGGTCAGGCTCCAGCTTGTTTGAAGCAATTATGATATGCCTTCAGGCTGTTTAGATTCTTCTAATTTTCTTTTTTTTAATGTGTTCTCAATGATATGTACATATGAAAAACAAAGTAGGGTGTCCTAGGTTTCTGTAGCTGAATTTTGAGCTCTTTGATGGTGTTCTCTAAAGCTAAAAGAATGCCTAGGGAGAAAGAGTTAATTGTGTATGCACATGTATCACAGACTATCAAGTATTACAGATATGCAAATTTCTTAATAAAATACACAATCACTGCTTTTTTAGATACTTTGTAAAAAAATTACCTAACTAAAAATTCAGATTGAGGCAAATTAGGAAGAAGGGGATGTAGGTAAGAAGAGGAACAGGGAAGAAAAATAATATTCAGAAAAGATACAAACAGGCAAAAGGAACCCCCCAGTCTGTATTTGGCTAAGAACGGAGAGGGTCATCAAAACCAGATCAAATCTGACTGCTTTTCAAGAGTCCTCCCTGGTCAAAAGGTTGTGAGACTTAAGCTCTCCCTCAGTAGCACTGATATCTGTTGATGCTGCTGTGGTTTAGGCCGGACTGAAGAAAATACTGCAACTTAGAAAAAATAAGCAAGCAAACACCACCAGAAACCAAACAAACACTCCCTGGAGAGCAGTTATTTGTAATCTGAGTTTTGCAAACAGCCATGTCAGCACCACCAAGGTGAGGCAACCCCTGGGGAATCAAGGGATGCCACTGAAAAACTTGTAAGAAGTGCACTAAGGTGGCCTCTGACACACAACAACCTAGCTGCCATTCAGCCATAAATGTCTCTGGATCTTCATATTCCGATACGTGAGAACTGTCAGAACACTATGCAAAGAACATTCAGAGTAATTTCCATAAGAATTTATGGAAACCACTAAATAATAAGATGCAGATGCTTAAAAGTTAGTTGTAAAAACCAGAATACGATCAATAATTGGTAGGTACTGAAAATGCTAGGAACAGCTGGTAGGATAATTGTACTTTTTTAGAACCTCTTTATACAGATATTTCAAAAAATACTGGATACTTATGCTATATAACACTGAGCCTGAAGGGACCAGCATCTCTATTTTTCGGGGGATGTCGGGGGGGAGGCAGAGGTAGCAAAAGTCGGACTCCAATAATCACACAGCAAGTGAAAAGAGAAGATAATTCTCTGTGTAACCCAGAATACTTAAGAAATGTAAATTAAAACAAAATCTTACAGAAACTACTGCTAAAAGCTGCATTTACAATTTTCCAATTCTCCCCAATACCAGTACATGCTATACAGACGTTAAAACCAAAACTCAATGAGTACTTGTTTCTGTCTCTTCAGAATTTTCACATGGCTCTAAAAATAACAGTCCTAAAATGTGTTAAGGGATTGTCTTGTACTCTACACAGGTCCTGCATTTCACAGTGCCAGCTGGTAATAGTCAGAAAGAGACTTTGCGGCTAACACACATTCTCTGTACAACCACATCTAAGACTTCTCAAAAAGGAAACTCATTTTTCTCTTGGCAAGTTAACCAAAGCAAGCTGGTGCAAAGATACTCCTATTCCCATCCATGAAAGAAGGAAGTGATCAGAAGAAAAACCTCCTGTGAGTTTCCCGGTACCAAAGGTTTTTTAAGAGTCACTGAGTCATGACTACAAAACAACTTGGCAATTCACAGTTGTTTCTAGCTTCAAAGATAAGAATCACAGCTTATTACACTAACTGGAATGCCACTCAAAGTATCTCAAGTAACAAGGGTAATTAAGATATGGTTGCTATGGGAAGAAAAGTATTTACCATAGGCAAATTACTTTTTTTTTTTTCCACATTATCTAATACTAGCAAACTGACAGCCAGTGAGCTTAAGACAGATGCCAGCAGTATTTCCTGGCACGCGCAGGTGCTCACATAACTGCCTGTCTCCAAAGACAGCACTCAAGCTTTCAGGATTTTCACTGTCTCATCAGACTAGTGGGATACGCTGCTGAAAGCTCAGCTCAAGGATACAGATAAATAACATATCCCAAGGAATCTGTTACAATTACTGTAATTAACAGATTCTTTCATAGCTTTCTTTTCTAAGCATTTGTCCACATATGAATTCCCAGTAATTTTTAAGGTGCACATTTTCTAGACAAGAGTTTAAGTCCATTTCACATCTTATTAGGACCGTGACAAAAATAGGCATGGCCTTTGCATGATTTCAGCACACATTAATGATGTGTAAATTTACAAATAGAAGACTATGTTACTGCCCTAGAGATGCTCACAGGGGGAAAAAAAAATCACAAAAGCTAATGAAGCAGCTTCTCTCTTATAAGACAACAATTATTCGTGGCAAGTCACAATTTACAGGAACAACTACAGTTACTCCAGATGAAAAACATATGTCGTGTAACTAAAAAAAAAAAGAGAGCTGCAAAGAAAATATTCAAATGTTTCCTGAATATCTGTAAGCATTCTACAAATACAAAGAGAGAACACAGCCTTGTCATTTCTGTCAGAATCAGAAAAAGCACCAGCAGATAGCTGAAAAGTTGACTAAGTATGAGCAAAAAGTGAAAGCCGAGTGAAAGATAAAAGGCGTCGGAGAAAAAGACAGTGAATTTAAAGAAGAAAGAGATATCCACATCATACCAGTAAACTACAGGTTCCTTTTAAAGTGGATAATCACTTATCATAATTCTTAGAACAAGAATCTAGTACGGGAATAAACACACTCAGGACAAATTTCAACAAGATGATGGGTAGAAAGAGACAGCCTCCTGTAATACTTTTTGTGAGAAATACAAAAGAAATCTTTAACTACAGCTGGACTGCTGAAACATCAGACTTCTGTTATCCAGGCAGAAGACAAACACGATGAAGTGTACCATATGCATATTTCTGCTAGGATCCTACTATTTATAATGCTGCTTAAAACATGTAAACAAATGTTCTCTAATGAAGACAATCATTCAATGCCCATCCGGAATGATGGTAGCACTGTGAGAGAAGATCCAATATATGATTGACATGTAATTCTCTGGAGTCACAAACAGGATAGAAAACACAATATAAAAGCTTTCAAGACCGAATTTGCAATGGATTTTTTTTTTGCTTTTCTCTGGGTATATGAGACTCACAAAGGCAACTGCCTGATGATTATTCTTTCTTTTTTTTAACTTCTGTGGCAAAATTCCAACCTGATAAAAGTCACTCAAATGATGTTTTTGCATCTGCTTAAAGCCACCAGAAAGCAGATTGCTGCAGGGCAACAGTCCTAAGTTAGGAAACCTTGCCTAGCCTTTCAACAGACGGAAAAACTCCCTGGATATTTTATTTTCAGACAAGCTCAGGTAAAGCATAATGGTCATAACCTGTACAAAACAAAATGCCTAGTACATACTCAAACATCAGTGACAGGCTATCAGCTCCAAGAATTCTGTAGAGATTATGTCATATAATCAAACTTATAATTAATATTAATTATTTATGACTCACTTTAAATTATTAACCATAAAAATAATTATTCATAGGATTTTAACAGTTCATTTTACATTCCCACATTACTCATATCACCTGTATTCAAACTATCCTTGTTGCAATTTATTTTTGTCACTAGAGACTTCAGCGGAAATAGACAGAATCACAGAATACCCTGATTTGGAAGGGGCCCACAGGGATTACAGTCCAGCTCCTGACTCCACTGAGGGCAACCTGGAAGTTAAACCATACATCTAAGAGCATTATACAAATGCTTCTTGAACAATGATGGACTTTGGGAGCGACACTTCCCTGAGGGACTTGTTTCAGTGCCTGACCACCTAGGTAACCATAACTATAAACAGTTATAGGTCTCCATCAGCTCCTCAGCAATAAAGCATGATGTAGAATGTGAACTACACTGTGGTACACTGGAACCTGGGAATCACAAGACAATATATAGCCCAGTAAAA
Organism: Formicarius rufipectus; assembly: GCA_013399695.1. Classification (NCBI taxonomy): domain Eukaryota; kingdom Metazoa; phylum Chordata; class Aves; order Passeriformes; family Formicariidae; genus Formicarius; species Formicarius rufipectus. Next base: position 1,146,750 of record VXAU01000575.1, on the reverse strand, counting down.
TATGAATATGGGCACACAAATGAGATTCTACAAGGTGAGCTCTAGCATGAACTTGGAGCATGCATCAGAAAGCTCACAGGCGTTAAGGAGCACACATTCTATTTGTGTGATATTCTTTTTCCTGATCATTTAGATGTGGTATTACAGTGGTACTGGGAAGCCAAAATAACTATGGATCCACTGAGCACAATGTCATTCTGAATGAGCCATCTTTAGCTATAGAAAATGTCACAAGAAGTTACTGTTCTGTGTACGTAGGACATAATTTTATGTATTCAGACAATTACATACTAATGTGAAGATGACAAAGAGTTCCCAGAGTCTCTACAGGCCTGTGTGTTTTGAGATTAGGGCCTAGCTGCAAATTCTGTCATAGAGGTTCCTCTGACTTTTTAAAGTCTACAGTGTGAATGGCTATCTCCAAACTAGTCTCATGGCTGCATCACAGTCCATGGAGAGAAACCGAAATTTTACAGAGCACTTTGTCTGACCAGAAGTGTGTATTATTTTAGAACAAGATAATTATTTTGTGCTGTGCAAGCTGATGGACTAGATTACTGCTTTACTATAAAGGGACTCAGATAGCATCTCTGGCTTGGATACCTCCATTTCATCAGAGCAATCCATCCTCCTAGCATCCTATGCCAAAGAAAATAGGCTCTAGGATGATCTTAGGCATTGAACCAGCCCTGCACCATGGCGGGGCCACTTTAAAGGGTCTTTGAATTGAAGAACACGGAATCAAAGAACATGGCCTACTCTCTCTGTAAGCCTTATGAGACCTCCTACATCCACTGAGAAGATACACTCATTATGTTTACTGTTTACTACTGCCTCACCTGGCAGTTCTTTAAAGTTGTGATTCTTACATTGTGACTAACTGGGACACCAGGAGGGCATTATAACAGTACTTGTTAGACACTACAGTCTTGCCTGATGTGAAACCAAGAGTGCTTCTGCTCTTTAAGGAACATCCACTTTGATTCCTAAGGATAGTTACAAGGAGCTTTAAAGCGAGAGCTGATGCTGACCCCACTTGCCTGTGACTGCTCAGCAGGAGAACAGACTTCCCCTACTTGTTCTTCCCTCTTTCTACAGCACTGTTACTCCCTCCCTCCCCTTACTCTGCACATCTCTTGAGAACACTGCAGCTGTTAGGAGTATTGCCATAATACCATTCAATGAAGGAATCTCACAGCTGTCCAGTGACAGGACAAAAGGAAATGGGTACAAACTGAAACATGGAATTTTATCTTAATGTAAAAAAACTTGAGGGTGGTTAAACACTGCAACAGGTTGCCCAGGGCAGCTCTGGAGTCACCTTTCTTGCAGGTATTCAAAAGCCATCTAGATATGCTCCTGGGTAAACCTGCTCTTGCTGACCCCACGAGCAAAAGGGTTGCACTAGACAGTCTCAAAAAGTCTCTTCTAACCTCAGTGATTCTGTGGTTCTGTGTCTCTGCTACTAGCATGAACACAAACCTGCCTAGGTACACACATACTGTGTTTTTAAGAACCAAGTTCTCAAACTAGACCAACTACTGCTACTTCAGTTAAAGAGAGACTGAAGTCTATCCCTAAAAAAATAAAAGGCACCTGATTGCAGATGCTATCAGAATGTTAGACAAGTATAAATTCTAAACATCCACTGGACCATGGTTAAAACCCCCCAAGCCCCCAAATAAACAAATAATTAAATAAAAAAAAAAAAAAANAAAAAAAAAAAAAAAAGAGATAGGCATAAAGATGTAGTAGTTATACAAGTTAAATAGGTGAGTATTAAAAACCTGTTGCAGATAAGAAGTTTGAACTTACCAAAGACTTAGGCAGCTTTATGTTCTTTTTCCTTAGTTTCTTGCAGCCACAATAGACCATCAACATTACACTCAGGCACCCAATAACAGCACACACAATGATGACACTTTGTGAACCTAAGAAGTTAAAGAAAAGGAAGTCTGGAAAAACAAGCCACTGCTGTATCACTTAGAATAACTTGAGATATTGTAGGAGCTCTGAACACTTTGCTGTAACGTGTGAATGGGTCCATTTACTACCTTTTTTCACTCAAGAAAACTTAATTGATGAAACTTTTACTAAGTAAAAGTCAGCATGACAGACTTTTGATTTATATTAACAAAAGCATGTTTTTATAGAAATAAAGGAAATTTATAATTATTTTTTTGTTCCTTAGAAATGACAGATGGGGATTAAGAGATTTGCACATTTTTAATGTGATAGCATATTACCTCACTACATATAGTTCACGTAGAATAAAAATAAAAGGCAAAATCTTCCAAAACACAGAACTGTAAACTATTAGTTAACTACTAGTAGGACTCTACTAGCCTGACTCTCCTTAATGTCTTCCCCTCTCACTCAATACTGCAGCTCTTGTGTTAACAATAAAAATATAACTGCTTCTACCAATTTTATCTCTTTTCTCTACTGAAATTTCAGTTCATAAAAAAGTAACGTTAAAAAGTTTGTAAGAGGTAATCAGAGACAAAGTTGGGTCACTAGCTGCCTTTTGTTCTTTTGAGACAAATTTCATGACCACAAGGTTATAGTTGCTTCAAACTCAAAAGTCTGTATACAGTGATGAGACTGAGCAAAAAGGGAACTACTAGAAGAGATGCTTCTGAAAACCACATAACTCAATGAATGATCCATTTGTTAGTTGTTAATTACACCAATGATCAAGTGCAATGGAACCAGGTTTTGTGATACCAGTGAAGCAGGAAAAGCGCACCAAAAAAATGTCAGGGCTGCTTGAAAATAATACATGATCTTTAAAGGTCTCTAGAACTGTCAAAGTGAAAAGAATGATGATACATTCTCTTTTTTTCTATTCTCCCACAGACATCCTACAGCTATATCAGGGTTTAAATACTTGCTAGATCAACTCTTTGGTCAGATTCAGTATTTTCTTACTACATTTTTAGGATCCACTTACTCAGGGTCTGCTTGACAGGAACAAGAATGCAGCTTTCCTCTGATGAGGTGCCAATCATCAGCTGATCAAAAACTCCCTTTGCTGAAACGCAGTAAGTGGAACCTGTAGCGGAAACTGGGATACTGAAGCTACATTCACCCATTGTACAGTTGTCTTCTTCGAACTCCTCAGTCTGCAAAAAAACAGAAGACACGCTGCATCATTTAACTCAAGAGAACAATGTTACAGCACCTTCTAACACTTCCAAAAATATTAAAACACAATTAGATGTGATTCCTACATTACCTTCATCCCTTGCAAAAGCAGTGTGAACTTCAGCTATCAGCTTATTGGCTACCTTAAGAGGTTATATTTGATCAGAACATGGTATTTTCTATGTAAAATTTATGCTGTTCATAGTCTAGATTCACATTCCTGATTCACTTATAAAACTGTATCTGGATGCATATAAAAAGGTAACTAAGTAAACATACTTATTACAATTCTCCTCCATTCACCCTCTATGATTGCTAAATAAACTGGTATCGATACCTTGAAAGGCAATTTTCTTAAATGAAAGGTCTCTCTAGACAAGTGAAAGGGGAACAAGTAAAGTTACCAGTGTTTAAGAATGTATGCAAAAACAACAGCCTGGGGTCAAGTAACTCTATCTTGTGTACACCTAAGGCAGTACTCTAATTTTTTGCAAAAGACATTCCTTTGGACAACTGTAATCCAGACCTTCCCATCACATATCTCACTGTGATGCACTCAACATTTTAGGGTTTCAACTGTTTTCATGGTATCTGTTTGCTCCATGTGTCATAGGAGTGAGTCCCATGTTTAGGCACTTAAGGCAAACAAGTGTTTTTAATGTGAAGCTTTGTTCTCAAAACTTACCTCATTTTTACTATTCCGAACAGTCACCAAGTATGTGAGCTTTAAAAAAATGTCTTCAATACAAGAAAGAGGAAACACAGGATGGTAAACGTCAACCAGAATTTTATCACCATGCCTTGACAGATTCAATCCTGGTGGTCCTATTTTTCCTGAAAGACATTGCACCATAGCTATTAGGCCATTTTTAAGCTTTTAATGTAAAATATGTTATTTGTAGTTAGCTTTCCAAAATTGATCAGATATTTGAGAAAAATTACATGCTTATTTCAATGTTGTTAAATTGCTCAGTTGTAGTCAGGTTTCTCTTGTTACTTAGAAATAATGGAGGTACTTGGATACAATTAATGAATCAGATGCTAAAATGGAAACAGATTGTCCATGAAGAATTTCACTGTTAAGCAATTCCACTCTTAACTTCATAAAGTTATAAAACTTTAAAGCCATATGTTATAAAACATAAAGCCATAAAACTTCAGCTGACAACAGAAAAAATTAACAGCAATTTGATATACACATGAACAAGAACCAAAAATGATACTGCTGACTAGGTTCCTGCACAAATCACCTCAGCTACAAACAGTATTGTACTGAAATAAAGGCTATATGAAAAGCCAAACAAATCTCACATTGAGCAACAGTACTTAAGAAGATTTCTCACAGAAATAGCCTATGTAAAATTTTTGGTATCTAATGATTTAACTGAACACAAGTTTCTTGTTCAAAGGGAAAAAGATTTTACCTCTCTTCTCCATACATGGCTGCCAATTTTCTGCAAACTGTCAAACTCAGTATTATTGCCATGACTTCTGTCCCTTTGTCAAAGGGACTAGAAACTAGATTTTAAATCACAAGACTATTAGGTGGGGAGGGAATCATAGCAGAAAACAAAGAGGGACTCCACTCCTTCAGCTCTAGCATTGCAAAAATCCAGCTCTTTCTAAAGCATAGGCCAAATCAGAGAGAATTTCATGGGCCACATTCTGCCTGAAAAAATGTTTATTGAGAATGGAGTAAGTATGAGAGGCGGTCTCTTGGCCTCTTCTCGCTCTGTTGCATTTCTTTTGCACTGCCCATGCAATGCCAGAGCTTGCCACACTACCCTGGACTGGCCTGGACTCTAGATACAAAATTTACTGTATAGTAACTGTATACTGTAAAGTATTGATGTCAAGGACTGATTTTTCCCAAAGCAGCCTAAAGGATTTCCATGAAGAATCAGTAACTTAGTTATCCAGTTACAGTGAAATCCCACAGCTACTAGATAGTACCTAGATACCCAAAGCCGTCAGTACATGGCATAATAGTGTTCAAGCAGAAGCACAACTACTTCAATGATGCCTAAAGATCCATAGCATCCAATGACAGTTTCCTACCCTAAATTGGTGCCTGGGGCAGCAGGGAAGGCAAGGATTCAGAGTGCATCACCAGCATCATCATCTTGCCTTCAGATGTTTTGAAACAAATAGTCAGATACCACAGCATCACCGCTAACAAGTACTATGGAATCCTACTAAACAATCATCAAGCTTAATTTCATCCTGGACTCCTGGTTTTAATATATTTCCAGATAAAACATATTAATACAGCAAAAAAGGGTAACTACTAACTTTACAAATTTTGGGAAAAATTACAAGGTTTAGTTTATGATGCAACTTACCATGCCTTTGCAAAATAAACTCATTTGTCTCAACATATTCAGACTCATGTGACCCAATAACAGCTTTAACTCGAAGCCAGTGAGATGAATAAAGCTCACATATCTCCCCTGAGATGTCACAAAAATGATCTGAAGTGTTCACACAAGTTGCGATGGTCTTATACACACCTAAACTGTAAAACAGATCAAGTAATAGTTAATACGGTTTCAATTGCACAATACCGTACAACACACTTCCTATAACAAAAAAAACTGTGAGGGTGGCAAGATACTGGCACAAATTTCCCAGGAAGGCTGTGCAGTCTCTTTCCCTGGGGATGTTCAAAAGCTGACTGGACATGGTCTGGGATGACCTGCTTGGGCAAAAGGGCTGAACCAGACAAACTCCAGAGGTCCCTGCCAAGTTCAACCATCCTGTTACTTGATTTAATTCTGCCTTAATTTACACTTGGGCAACCTTCATCCTGCATGACTTCATTACACAGAAACAAAAGCATCTACCACAAACTGACTGCTTTTATATACTTCCAGAGAGTATCAGGTACAGGAAATGACAAAACAGTAAGAACTTACTTGTAAGGTTTGATTTCCACAATAAAATGAGGAGTTTCAGACACAGGTGGGTATTGCCAATGCAAAAGAGTTCTGAGATTTTCAGATTTTACTACGATCTCTGTTGGTGAAGGCACTAGAATAAACAGAACATTTGCACTTTGATAAACAGATCTATTCAAAGACAAGAACAATCAAATGGAGTCCTAAATTATTTGGAAAAGGCAACATCCTAGGCATAGAAATCACAAAAACTTCCCATTTGTCACCAGTACAAACACATATCAGCCCTGTAAGCTGATTTATTATTCCTCTTTCCTACAGAGAGAGCTTTCATACTGTTTGCAACCCAGAAAGTCAGATAACCCATGCCCACTGAAAGCAAGTCCATGAGATAGCCCATATCAGGTTCAAAAGCAGTGATAATTACACCCCTATATTGGTATTTTACAGACATATTAGCAAAACAGATGGTATGAATTTACTCAAGTTAGAGGAGATTAGCCCAACTCCTGTAGGTTTCTCTTGCTGTTCAGAAATTCAGTTGGAGTGGGTGGAGAGGAGGGTTGGAGATGATACCAAAGCTGGAGTATCAAGGCCAAAAGACAGCAGGCCTGATGGGCAAAGCCTGGATTCAACATGAATTTCTAAAAATGATACTTCTACCACTGCAGCAGTATTTTCAGTAAGCTGTGATGACAAAAATAAACTACAGATGTTTGTAAGGAAGTTGAACACTGAACTTATAATGTAGTTCCATATACAAGAAAGCATTCAAAGTAAAATTAGTAAACAACATCTGACGCAATGCAGTAAAACACTACAAAAATAAAAAACAGCACTGATAGTTTTCCTTGTGCAGTAAGTATCTGTTCTAAGCACCAACAGCAACATTGGGTATCAAGGGAGCAGTTACAGGGAAAGAAAAATTAGAGGATCCTATAACTATCAAAGGCTGTCACACGACAGGAAGCAAAAGGAAATGAAGGTCACTCAACCAGTTTTAACTGTTACTTCTCAGTTTCTCAATGTCTGGCTTGGCATCTTTAGTATTCTCAATATAACTTTTATGAAATGTTGACAGGTAACTCATATTTCACCTGCTCAAGATTGCTGCTTGCTCACAAAGTAAGTGCTGCAACTTCACTGTTACATTTTGAAGGAAAGTAAACAATTTTCACATCTTGAGAACAAGACCACAAATATAACACATTACCGAAAGTAATACACAGAGGCTGAGATATGCTATTAACCACCAAGGTTTGATACATGTAGCATAGACACTCTGCAAATGGTTCTGTGGTTTATCCCCTACTACATATAAAAGTGGTATTTCAGCTATTGGACAAAAAGGAACACAATCATCAAATTCACAACCACATGAAGAAAAAGGTGAGAAGTTGATAAAAGAGGTGTCAAGCACAAGTACTACTTCAAATATGGAGTTTTAAGGCACAGTGTAGTTAGCCTTACTAAATTTAACTTTCGTGTACTATTATACAAATAAAACTTCTTAACAAAAGAGGTTGACTGCAGAGCACTGAAGAAAGTAGCAGATGTTACAGGAGGACCCTTCATCATCTGCCAAAGTTTTGAGGAGGTCCCTGCTACCTCGATTCTAGCCACTACTCCAATTTACAAGAAGAGCATGAGGAAAGACCCAGGAAACTACAGACAATCATTAGGAACAGTCAATAGGGTTTCATAAAGTGAAAGTTCTGTTTAACTGATTTATTATCTTTCTGTGATAAAGTCACCTGCCTAGCGGATGAAAAGAAGGCAGTGAATGTATTTTTCCAGATTTTACTAAGGCTTTTGATACTGTCCCTCATCATGTCCTTCTGAACAAGTCACGGGACATGCAGGTTCACAGTTCGCTGAGTGAAGAACGGACTGAAGGGCAGAGCTCTAAGGGTTGCAGTGAATGGAGCTGTATCTGACTTGTGATCACCAGTGTTCCTTGGGGCCTATTCTGTTCAGTAATTTTACTAATTATGTAGATGCAGGAATTGAATGCACCTTTGCCAAATTTGCCAATGATACTGTAATGGGAGGTGCTGCTGATCCTTGCGAGGTATGTGAGGTCTTGCAGAGCGACTAAACAAATGTTCTTTTTTGTCCAGCTCACAGTCCCTTTACTCAGAGTGACTGACTTCTAATGTTTTCTCCTCCAGCCAGTCCAAAGACTGAGTCTTGGGGCACCCCAGCCTCATTTCATTCTAGCATCAAGAGACTAGACCAGAAAGAACATTGCAGATTTTCAAAATGCTAATGTCTAATCTCTCTAGATGCTACTTCTGCCTATTGCCAGTTAAAATGCCGTAATACTTTATGTGAACACTGTTTTACTTGAAGCATTGATGAAGTATTCATTTTTTTTAAACATTACACCATGTTCCATTTTGTTCAGCAGGCACAACTGGAAGATGATGTGGCTAGTGCCACAAAGGTCACTATTAAACATAAAACTCCTTTTAATTTACAATAAACATAAATGCAGCAACACTCAAGCTGCAAACTCAAACAGTGAAAAAGAAGAAAACTGATTAGCAACTCATGTAGTGATGCATTATACAGGACACTCAACAAGTTCTAGTTTGCCTACAGTTCAAATGCAGTGATGTCCATCCACAGTTCACCTTGTCTTGTAAGACAGCAATACTGGCTGATGAGAAGCCAACAGAAGTGGCAGGCAGTAAGAACAATTTTTTCACAAATTGAAATGCCTAAGAGCACTGTAAAACAACATAAAAGGAACTACAGACATCAGGAATATATTGAGAGAATAAAGGAATAAAAGACAAAAGAAGGCCAGATTTATTTTAAGGGTACTGAAAGAAATTAAATGTGCCTGGATTTTGAGGATAAAGAACTGGAATGACAGAAAGAAAAATTAGGAGTAAGAGAGGTGTAAAAGCAAAGACAAGCATGATCATAGGGTGACCTAGAAGTTGAGCATTTAACAGAGAACAGACTGCACAGTTTACCTCAGCAAACTCACACATGCATCAGTTTATAACTTAGAGAGAAATGTATTTATTTATCCATATATAAGCAACACAGACTATTGCTGCCATATTGGTCGCAAAGACCTCAGCAGGTGTGACTGCTGTTTGTGCATATATAAGTAAACATCTTCTCAATGTGCAATTATCTTAACTAATGTATTTAAGATATAGTACACATTTACGTTTTCAGCAAATCTGCATAGGAGACTGGAAGGAGCATGTGGGAGGAAATGAAAAGTCAAACTCCACTGGAAGAGTTGTTTTACTGCAAGTATCTGCTGCTGCTTGATTTCAGGCTGCTCAGAAATAAGGGGGATGTCGGGTTGGTTTGGGTTTTTGTTCACAGTAACAAAAACAAGTATACCAAGTTGTATCTTCTAAGACTAAGAGAGATAACCATTAGAACTAATCCACTACTTGCACACAATCTATGATGCAGTTCTGCTCCAAAAGCATTCATCATCAAGACAGAAAATGCTTGTTATTGTGTAACTTCTGAAGAACAGATCTAACTGGTCTTAGTTTATACATTCACTTCCCCAAGTCAAAAACTGCACTACCTCTCACATATCTCAGCAGGGTCAGATGTAAGCAAACCATACAGACAAGAAAAATTTCTATACTAGCTTGAAACTTCACTATCTTGTTCACTGTGTAAGTGCTCCTGAACAATACTACCTATGGAAAGTACTTATGAAACACTTTTGAAGCAGCCACATATTTAATAAAATCAATAAAAACATATACAGAAGAACTTAATGGTTTTTTATATATGTAGGTTTTCTACCTGTTCATTGAGCTTTAGAAATTCATTGCCCAATAGTAAAAATTAATTAATGAACTGGACAATTCAGAGATGTAAAAATGAAACAGCCTTTCAGCTGATGTTGGTATCTTGTGCAACACCAAAGTTCCTTCTCTCATTCTGGCAGAGGCCATGACACATTACTGTATACACAGAGGTTTTAGTCACCACAGTTCGTGGAAGCAAAATTTAACTGGAAGGGCAATAATGCATATAACAGAATAGGGCCTGATGAGTCCAAACGCAGACTTCATTGTACTTGAGACAATACTGTCCCTACGAGCCAGAGTTCATTTAAGTTGTATGTGCCTTTTAAACATTATTTAGGTGCTGAAATACAAACTGAAAGCTTAAAAAGACAAACTGTGGAAAAAAAACAAGTAAAAATGTATTTTGAAAGTTTGTTCCTTTTTTAGATTTCCATTAAAAACAAATTAATCCTTATAATCCCCAAGTGATACATCAGAGGAAAACAATTTTAAGTCACTTCAACAGGTCAAGAAGGACAACCGTTTGAACTCTGCTGTGGATTCATGCCAAGTGGGTAACTCATCATTTAAAGACAGCAAGCTGCCATGCTAACAAATCAGTCCCTTATGGGCCCCTGACTGCACAAACAGTGTGCCTTCCTTGTGCCAGCCCTGTGCTCTATCTGAGCTCACACAGCCACTTTAAGTGCACCCAGAAAGGGTAGCAATTTTGCTGACTTCACACAAGTAAAAAAGTTCTTCTCCTTAGCTTTCACCACCACTGAAATGAAGACAAGGGAAAAAAGATCAGAAAATTTTGTGCTACCCAGAATGCTTCTGCAGGACTCTGCAGCCACACACAGTGGGGGAGGCAAATAAAAGGTGGCAAAAAAGTCAGCCAATCCAAAAAAATGGATTCAGAAGGCAGCAAGCCAACACTACAGATGAAAAATAGCACATAAAAAGACTTTAGTCTGTCTCTAAAGACTGCACTTCCTTTGGTATTTTGTATCCAACATAGGGTTTGAAGTGTTTGATATAGTGACAGATTTGATTGGGATGTACTAGATCAAATTTATAGCTGTTAGTCCTATTTAGTTAGTAATGAGCAGGTTCCTGGGCTTGCCATGGGGCTCACTTTCCTGACAGTGTATCAGAGTCTAGAGCTTGTTGCTTTTGCTGCTTGATGTACTGCTTATCATCTTCCTGTATTGTGCCCGGGAACATTCTCACAACAGCCAGGGGAATGTGCCTGGGCTTGGCAAGTGGCCAGGGTATTGCTGCTGCTTTCTGTATTGCCGTACTGGATAGACTGGAACTTTGATGTCAACTTGGTGCTGAAGGGATAGTGACATGCGAATGAGTCTATGATGGAGCTGAGTTCCACCTGCAGCCCATGGAGGACCCCATGCTGGAGCAGGTGGATGCTGAAGGAGGATGTGATCCCATACTGCGCAGTTTTGCTGGCAGGACCTGTCACCCCATGGAGCACACATGCTGGAGCTGTTCATGAAAAACTGCAGCCCATGGGAAGGACCTATACTGGAGAAGTTTAAAGAGGACTGTCTCCTGAGGGTGGGACACCACATTTGAGCAGGGGAAGCAAAGATTCCCTTGCAGACCATACTGAAGACTGGAGTGAAGCAGGCTATCCCCTTGCAGCCCCATAGAGGACCACAATGTGGACTATACTAATGATGTGCTCTAGCAGGAAACCCCTGTGGCAGCCAGGCTGGGAATAAGGGGAGGAGTTCACTGCAATGTTAAACCTTATAACCTGGTGCACAAAGACCAGGGGTGGATTGCAAGGAACGTGCCTTTAAATTGCTGTAAGCCATTACTTGTTTTCAAGAATTACTGTAACAAGAACCACCCAAATCAATGGTGGAGGAACCTTACAAGAGGCAGTTTCAATGCAGCAGTGCCCTGAACCGAGTTGGCTTTGGTGCTCACTAACTCCAAGCAATGTATCACCTTTCCTGTCCCAAGGGACCATCATAACAGAGCCCAAAAGTCATGGACTAAATGAGTTCAACAGACATTTTATAGACATGTTGCAGGGGTGGTCCCATAGACTAAGGGAACAATATCCGTCCATTATAGCAAAGAACGGGAAACGTGGTAGTGGTGGTTAATGAAGCTGTACTGAATCCTGTGTGACCTAGGCATGATGGTATGGATAAAGGGCAGAATGTTTCAGGGGCAGGCTGGTTTTAGCTGGGGTAATTTTCTTCACAGTGGCTAGCATGCGGTGTGTTTTGGATCTGTGATAATGATATTATAGAGTAATGATATTATAGAGAAGTTTTCATTACTGCTGAGCAGTACTTACACAGAGCCAAGGCCTTTTCTGCTTTCATACTGCCAACACTGGCAAGGAAGTTGGGTGTGCATGAAAGGCTGAGAGGAGACACAGCCAGGACAGCAGACGCCAAATGAACAAAGGGATATTTCTTACCATATGACATTATGCTGAGTATATGAAGTGGGGGGAAAGAAGGAGAAAGGGGGGGAGGGGGGCACATTTGGATTGATAGCATTTGCCTTCCCAAGTAAACATTACATGTGATAGGACCCTGTTCTCAATATGGCTGAACAAGAAGTAGAGAATTAATTCCTTGCTTTGCGCAGCCTTTAGCTTTTTCTGTTAAACTGCCTTTATCTCAACCCATGAGTTTTCTCACTTTTACGCTTTAGATTCTCTTCCCAATCCCTCTGGTAGGGGAGTGGGCAAGTGGCAGTTTGGGGCTTGGTAGCTGGCTGGGCTTAAAACCATAACAAACGGTCCTCTAATAATTTGGATCCTCACTTCAATATGTTGTGAATCAAACAAAATTGGTCTGTACTAAAGCAGAGTACAGCCATCTGGGGCCTAGAAGAGAGCTAGGAGCACTGCCCAGAACCATAGGACAGAATCTGAGCAGAAAGAGGTCGGTGCTCAGCACAGCCTACAGGAGCAAAAAGCATCTGCCATGGCAAGAAGTGGGAAATGGATGTTAGAGAAGGGGCTCTGTTCCTTGCCATGGTCCGTTTTGAGGCAGCACATCTGGGTTAGCATGCATGCCTATCTACAAACTTCTGGGAGGACAGGCACTAAACAGCCCAGTTCCTGCTCCTGTCAGACTGCTGGAAGGGAGAATGCTTGTGGGCTGACTTTGGGGGGAGCTTGGCAGACTGGGAAACACCAAGCATCGAAGTGCTGAAGAAATTTTGTGTCTGCTTATCTGCACAGCCTTCTCCTAACTGGCAGCAGCCACATGTGGAAATGCTTGCATGTGCTTGTCTTTACTTACTTTCATTCACGACCCCCTACCCCTGCAGAGAAACATACATTTCTCTTGCAGTGCTACTGCCGTACCTTGATGGTACTTACTTAACAAAGATACTACAAACAAGCTTAAATTAATGCATATAACAGCAATTCTATGCAGACAGTTCTACCAGAAGTTCTCAAAAGATATAAAATTCAAATAGGAATTAATTTACAAATGAAGGGTGCACAATGACCGGGGATAAAATTTAAAGCTAATTTTTTTAATCTTTAGTTAAATGAATTTAAATTATTTTCTAAGAATCAGGAATAAACACTATACATAGTATCTAGAGCATTTCTATAGCTTTTATTTACAACAGGATTTTATTTTCTCAGGACTCAGTGGTTTGATGCTGTTCTGCGGAGCTTTTAAATGCACTGTTTATGATAAAAATCTCCACAAGACAGTAAGTTGTACAAAGAGGAGCGGCAGACTGATATAACCGTTAAAAAAAGAAAAAACCACAGCAATGTAATAGTAGAAGCTAAATATTGTTTTACCTATGACTATTCTTCACTTTTATTAGATGAGAAGTGCTTATAAGAGATATCTAAATACAGAACTTTTTATCATCTAATTTGTTTCTGTTTTCAGCTAGACAGACAATTGCTATTACTGTCAGTAAACCAAACCATAAAAGAACAAAGAAATGAGGACCACCATGATTATCACATGTAACAGGAAGTCAGCCACGTAAGTGGACTACACATGTCCTTGGAAATCTACCTTTAAATGTGCTACCCCAGCATCCAAATCTTCTTCTAATTCTATAATCTTTACCAGAGACCTCATCTTGCAGGATACTAAAACACAGACTGAGAGTTCCCATCAACAAGTGCCTAGCTCCACTGAGGAGTCACAGACCTGTCAATGCAGACACATTAACTTCTTATCTGTAGCAAACACAGGAAGTGTTGCAATCTGCTATGTTGTCTGGCTTTTCTGAGGAAAACTGTGTCTTACAACAGAAGGTGAAGATGATTGGGCATTTCCCCATTACACGCTCAGCCCTGAAATATATATTACATTACTGGCACACTGAAAACCCCACTAGGACTTAAGAAAAAAATAAATTAATTATTGCCAAGGAAATTCTGGGCTCCCCAGTACAGGAGAGACACAGTTCCTGGAGTGGGTCCACCAGAGAGCTACAAAGTTGATCAAAGGACTGGGGCATCTCTCATGAGTAAAGGCTGTGGGAACTGGGTCTTTTTAGCCTCAAGAAGAGATGATTCATCAATGTATCTACAAGTATCTGAAGGAGGAGTGCCGAAAAGATAGAACCAGGCTCTTCTCGGTGGTGCCCAGCAATAGGACAAGAGGCAATGGCCAGAAATGGATGCACAGGAAGTTCCATTTGTACTGTGCGAGTGACCGCACACTGGAACAAATTGCCTAGAGAGGTTGTGAAGTATCTCTCACTGGAGATATTAAAGAACCATCTGGACATGCTCCTGCGCAGTCTGCTTTAGGATGACTCTGCCTGAGCAAGGAGGTTGGACCAGATGATCCACTGTGGCCCCTTCCAACCCGACTCATTCTGTGATTCTGTGTGTGAAAGCATCATAATCATCCTTCAGACTTTCCCTTCTACTTCAGTTCTTCCACTGTAAGTCAGTACAATTGGTTGTGTCAACATAATAATGAAGTAAGAACATGGTATTAGTCATTACATATATAACCAGCATTTTCATTCAACTAATACACAGCAGTATCAATTAGAATTCCCCTCATGATGTTTTTATTCATTAAAAACCCAAGTTCTGACTTAAATGATGACATCTCTGTAGAGCATGGTTATAGTGGCTGAGATCAACCTGAGTGCAGTCACCAGGAAAATGCTGCTTATGTTTTCAAAAACTAACTCAGAAGTATATTCTGCTCCTTTGAGCTGAGCGTTTGCTACACTCATGGGCAGAAAAATGAGCTTTTTGCTTCCAGGCAGCTTGCTACATCACCTACACCACAGCACCACCCTGTACTCTTACACAGAGACAACTGTTCATATGTCATGCTGGATTACAGCAGGTTTTTCTACATGTGTTTTCCTGGTAATGTGGGTTTTATCTTAATGATGTTTAATATGATGTAAAAGTGGCATATCTTATTGGCAATAAAAGAATGCCTTTAGAAGAGACTTAAGTCAGATCACAGAAGACAGTATTTAACACATCAAGTCACCTTACTACTCACATGTGGAAAAAAGGGAGTTTTTTAACCAATACACCACCTGCAAGGTGTATTGGTTAACAATCAGCCACCAACTCAAACAAACTGGATATTCTAAATGTAAACTATCAAGGGACAAGAAGGCAGGTAGATTACCATTATTACTGCTTCTAGTCTACATCAGACAAACTTAAACAGACCTTCATATTGTGTGGCCAGTCCCCAGGGGCAATGAAGTTTAGTTGCTTCACCTGGGCATGGACTTAAACTCCAGGAAATCTCCAGCTGCAGAATCCAAGGAGCCTGGGCACACAGACAGCATTTCTGTGTCATAACGCAGCATGTCAGATAAATGGGTCTTGCTTTCTGGGTGAAGCTCAGGAGACTACTGCTGTGCTCATCTAACTCGTGCTTCCTGTTTTGAGTCCTTTCATGCAGGGCATGACATGCAGCACCTGTATAAAGCTCTCAATACCGCTAAAAATCAAATCCATATTCTCTTTTGACTACTGGGCAGCAATCTCTGGTTTTCATGAGCTGTTCCAGTATGAAGTGAAGCTTGAAACCTGAATGAGTGTTTACTTCATGATTTATTTGCCACATCTCTGCACAAACAGAGGGGCCAGCCACCGCTCCGGCCCTCGGCCGAAGGGCTCCGCACACGCGCGGTCCCGGCCACGAGTCCGACGACTCACTTAGACTCCCCAGCCCCGCGCTCCCCCTTTGCGCACCGGAATTCCCCCCTTTTCCGCCTCTTTGGACACGCGAAGCTACAAAGCACAGCGGAGCAGGCCTGCTCGATGCACACCCTGCCCTGGCTCTGCCTGACAGGACCTGCAGACACCCGAAATAAGGGCTGATGCCACGCCCGCACGGCCGATAGCGCTGCGCTCCCACAGCCGGGGGCGCCCCACGAGATGGCCCCCCGGGCCAGGCTGGACTCACAGCGAGTTCGGCCGGCGCCGGGGCACCTCCACTGGACAGCACAGCACAGCACAGCACAGCACGGCACAGCACGGCACGGCCTGGCCCCGCCCCGGGGTGACGCTTGGCCAAAGTGGGGCTCGACTCCCCGGCACGGCTCGGCGGGGCCGGCGGGACGCGGCGCCCGCTTACGGAGCGCTCCAGGACAAGGCGCTGGTCCCGCCGCCTCTCAGGAGATCCGTGCTGAACACAGGTCGGCCAGCCGGCCTGCCTGCCCTGCCCATCCCATCCCCCGCCCCTTACCTGCGGGCGGCTGCTCCCCACGGGAAGCCGCGCTCCAG
>VXAU01000575.1:1079133-1130140 GCA_013399695.1 Formicarius rufipectus | reverse complement strand
CAGGAGGGGCAGCAGCGCCCGCATGGCACCCTGCGGCGGCTGGGGGGCACCGAGCGCAGACCACCGCGGCTCCTCCAGCCCGGCCCGGCCCGGCCCGGCTCCGCTCCCCGGTGCCCGTATCGGCCCCGCCCCGGCGCGGCGCCTGCGCCCAGCCGGGAATGGGCGGGATGGTGGCGGTGCGGGGGCCAGAGGGCACTGCGGGGCGGCGCCGCAGTGGCGCCGCGGGAAAGGCAGCGGGACGTGGCGAAGCCGGCAGCGCGGCCCCCGAGTGAGGTGTCGTGGGTATTGGGCTCTCCGCGGTACCCGCTCTGAGTTTGTTAGTGCTGTGTCGCACAAGTCAGCCCCAGCCGCTGGAATAGCATCCCGCGCTCGTCATGTTGGGACTTGTGCTGCCTCCCCTTTTCTTAAAAAGCCGCGAGGCGCTTTGCCTGTGGAGTGTTTCAGAAACGGTACCCTGCATTCGTGCACGTGGAGGAATCCTAATTTATGCTGAGAGGCTTTATTCTTTAATGAAAATGCGTATGCACTTCATAAAAAATGAAAGTGGTGCTAAGCAGGACTGCAGCTTTTTCCACCCTCCTGTTCCTATGTCTCACATCCAGTCTCCCAAGGGCAGGTAATTCTGCACCTTAACCTTTCAGACTCAAGGCCACCCTAGGCCAGATGAGGCAATGAACACAGAAGAAACCTCTTCTGGTACACACCTCCCCAGCTGTGAGAGGATGTAGCAACTTTTTAAGCTCCTGTCAGAGGTTCTGCAAATGACACTTAGACTTAAAATGGAGGTGTCTTGAGGGATCCTTGACATCCACATGTCTTCTCAGGCTTTCAGGGAGACAGAAGGAAACAGAGCTACTTTCCAGAGCGGTTACACTTCCCCTTTCTCATACCTCTCGGAAATAATTCAGCTGTTCCCTTACCTTTGTTTCCTCACCCACACTTTGTCTTACTTCCTGGGGAAAGGTATGGAGAAATTGATTATCTTGTCATCTGTGATCCATATTTGCAAAACTGAGGAGACTTAACAATTTGCTGTGTGGGGAGCAACGAGTAGCAAGGAAAGGGGAAATCACAAGCCAACGTTGGACGCTGAAGAAAACACCCCACTGTTACAGCCTCAGAAACTGCGGTGTTCCCACAGGTGATGAGGTGGAGCTGTGGGGTATAGGATCAGCATGGGGTAGAGAGCTAACCCAGCTGTGCTAAGGCTAAAGAAAATGGATTGTGAATCTACACTGACATTATGTAGTCACACTACATTCACAGGCTGATCTTTGTGCTTAATACCAGTGCAATAACAAACAGTGGGAGTACAAGCAACAAGCACTTAACTGTCTTGACTGAAGTATTGACCACTTGCTGGCATGTGAATTTTAACTTCCTGAATAGTGACATGCTTGCTGGTATTTTCTAACAACGTACTTTCTGGCACAAAATGACTGGACAAGAGGAAACAGCCTCAAGTTGCATTGGAGGAGATTTAGATTGGAAATTAGGAAAAGCTTCTACATTGAGGGGGTTGCCAAATGTTAGAACAGGCTTCACAGGAAAGTGGTTGAGCCACCATCCCTGGAGATCTGTAAAAGAAGTGCAGATGTGGTGCTTAGGGACATGGTTTAGAGGTGTACTTGGTAGTGTTTCATTAACAATTTTCTTGATGATCTTAAGGGTCTTTTCCAATCCAAATGATTCTATGACTTTATGATTGAAATGATATTTTACACAAAACTAAGTAAGAACAAGGAATCACTAGCCCTGGATCATGATTAGGTGTTCTGACAGTCATATCAAAGGCTGATAGTGTGCCTAAGGTGATTGTCACATAAACAGAGCTTAATAAGGTTGTGGGGGTTTCATGACAATACTGCACACACTTGACAAGACACGAAAGGTGAAATCAATAAAAACTAAGCCAGCTTGGTATGGAAAAAATAAATGTAATTCCAGTTATGAGAGCTGTTCCTGGCACACCTGCTGCCTGTGCCAGACCCCCTGTATCCAGCTCCTGGTAGGGGCTGTTGTCACTGTGAAGTCAGTGGAGTCCATCCCCACCAAGACATTGGGAACATGCTAAAATGTTTCCATGTCTTGAATTGTTACACACTGGACTAGAAAAAAAAAATAACACCATTATGTAAAGCATCTTGTAACTTCCTCCTTTGCACTTCTTCCCATGCTCAGCCGAAGGGTGTCATGTGCCTTTTTATTAGGAACGGTAAGATAAACAACTTCACACATGGTGGGACAACTTCCCGCAGCCTTTTGATTGCTTGTTTGTTTGTTTGTTTGTTTTTTTAGCTATCACTTAGTTTTGTCACAGTTACTGTGCCTTCACATGCATGTGCAGTAGCGCTTCTTGTGGTTTTGCTATTCATACAGAAGCAGCTACAGGATTTTCACTTCTCTTAGTCTGAAATGCCTGCTCCTTCAATATGACAGTCATTGTACCACCTTTTCTTTAAATGTCATCATAAAGAGATATCACAGATATGAAGAAGTTATCTCTAACCAGAACGTTCCCTAGTGATTAAAAGCACTAGCTGTGTTCACCTTCAAATGGTAAAAGCAATCAGATACACACACACACTCAAAATTAAAAAGTGATCATTAGTGATCATTTAGCTTCTCTATGTCACATTAATTTCAGGAAGTTCACTGATCTTCTCACACAAACTTATGGCAAAAATACACATTTTGATCTTCCAGGACCATCATTCCTATCTCTCTAACAGTCATTTCAATTTTATGCACACTTTTATTTTCCTTTTCTACCCTTTCTTTCCAAAATCACAGTTTCGGGAACTGGAGAACTGAGTCAAGGAGCCCTGAAGCAGTCTAAGCTGTTCTCTTATCAAAGACTTCTATCATTGGCTTCAGAGGAGAAAAAAATGTCCCACTACTCAGGAAATTATCTACATCCTAGGATTAAACTCTTGTAAACGCCCATGCTGCATATCCTGTAATTTTCCTTCTACTGAATTGTAAAGGGCAAGTGTAAACAAAGCACCGTGAATTTTGTGGTATCACCAGCTATGGAAGAATACTGGGCTATGGACAGCTTTGGCCTTGAGAGGATGCAGTTGTAGGCCTGAGAAAACAGCAGAGAACAGCATCTGTGTCCTTGGGCCAGGCCTGAGAAAGCAGAAAGAAGAGAGAAAACAACCAAGAATAGCAAGAGTGTGTTTTGAAATTTACTGGCATGAGTAGAGATGCTGACCACCTATTAGAAGATGGACTAAGACCGTCTTTGATGGTCTAGGTCGTTGCTGCTGCCTGTCATGCCAATCCCTAAGGGCCCATGAGCAGACATGGCCCCTCAGGCTGGGTGTGAAGGTGCTAATGCCTCCCCCCCGTGGAGGGGACTTATCACAGCTGAGTCACTGGTGTGAAGACAGAAATGCTCCCATGCCTTGCAGGGTTCTTTAACACTCATATTGTAGCCTGAGGTGTCAGGTGTGCCCTGGGCAGCTGCTGCAAATGACACATGGTGTAGAACACACAATTTTGGTTATACCCACATAATGATAAACTGATCCTGGCTCCTGTAACTAGGACAATCCTACTCTGATTTGACTGGCAATAAATTTTTCCCAAGTCAAATCCGTTTTTCCTATCAACAAGGAAAAAAACATCTTTCAGGTATCTTAGATAAGAAATGCACCTTTGAACTTACTGTTTCAGTACCAGTATTCAAGTATGCAGGTATGTGCATTTGTCAAGACACATGCAGGTACGGAATCATACAGAATGGGTTGTAGAAAAGCAATCATTCTTGGCCTGATGATCCTAATTAGGGTCATCTACTCTCTGTATAACCATCTGTTGAATAAAAAGGGAAGATGAGCATGGACAATTTGGGAGTCAGATGCCCAAATCACTAATCCCTCCTGCTGTCTGGGAGGGAAACAGTGTAAAGTGATGTTAAGATTGAGTGGACACCTCCTCTAGACAAGGCACTACCTTCAACAGTGCCCACATGTTGTTGTTGTTGGCTGGACTTCGCGAACGAAGATCTTGGGATAAGCCTGCGCAATGGATTTTTTAAGTGAGGCGCAGGGTGCGCAAAACTGGCCCCACTCCCTTTACTCCTGAGGCTCATCTTGCCACGGCCGAGCAGCTCGGACGGCGACAGCGAGTTCCTCAGGATTCGAACCAGCGTCCTCAGAGGAGGAGCCGGCTCCACAGGCGGGGGCCTACGCCACTCGGCCAACGCCCGCCGCCTCTCAAGTGTAACATACAAATAGAAAAGCAATAATGTCAGGCTGTTGAGAAATCCTGGGAGCCCACGTGGGTCAGAGCACCAGGGGAAGACCTCGCCTTGTCCTCTCTGCCACCGAATGACACAAACGTGGCACTGCAGCCACGCCTGCAACATGAGCTGGGGCAGGCCCACATGTGGGGCTCACATAACATACATGCAGCTAAGTCCCTCTTGCTTGGACCAGCAGAGGGAGAAAGTCACTATTGCAGGCATACACATCACACTCTCTGGGTTCCATAAGCATGCACACATTCCTGGATACCCTGAGCACCAGCACGACACCTCTGAAGGGCAGCCACCTGCATCCAACCCTCCCTTGCCCCCACCATAAGTCTTCCACTTGTTGATTGGTTCAGATTGAGGCTCACTGACCCATTTACATTCAACATGCTCATTTCTTGACCTTCTTTGCCTACTGCCCTTTTATTTTCCCTCTCTCTACCCGTTCCCTTGTGTTTCACCAGGGGTTTGGGTAGCTCTGCCCATTTCTGTACCCCTCCCACTCTAGGTCTCCCCTTGGTTTACCATCCCAGTGGTTGCAAATTCAGGAGGTTGGAACTAGATGCCTTCCAACCCAAACAAAGTGAATGTGGGCACACAATTAATACAAAATTTGTTTGTACTGAGAGGATTCCTTCAATTTCTCTATGAGATTTGCTCTGCTTAACTTCACGGTGGAAATTAACATCAGTGAAAACAAATAGGAAGTTTCAAGCTGTCAGCTGAAAAAATACAGGAGAATTTAATCAAAGAAAACTATCTGACTCATGCAGTCTGGGATAAGACATTAACAGGAACCAGAAATTAATCTGACATAGGGAAATAAGAGGTATAACGTGGAAGTGTGGTTGATCTATAGATAATTTTGCTTTCCTGACATACCAGATACAAATGAAGACATCCAGGTAGGTCTGGGAAGAAATGAAGATGTGTAGGCATGCAGCTACCTTTGGTCATGTGCATTTTGGTTTTTGAAGGAGACTGACAATATATACATGGGCTCTGGATTTTGTAGCCAATACAGTGAATAACAAGAAAGTCACCTGGTATGCTAATAACTGGGTAATTAGTGTAGTACTACTACCAGTAAGAACCAGAGTCCAGGACTCCTCTTCTGCTGAAGGAATCTGATCTCTGGCCTTCAGATCCAGGTTGCCTCTCTCCCTGGCCAGATATATCTTTGGCATGGGGCATGGGGAGTGCCACATGCCTGAATCTTTCTGCATAGATTCCCTGTTTCTGTCTGCATTGGGTCCTCTTGGACAACAGCAAAGGTTTTCTCAGGAAAATGAATAACAGAGGCAGGGTCTCTGTACATGAATGCTTTTCAGAGTTTTGCCTTCTCTATTATAGCTTCATTTGTGCTATTTGCAATCTATTGTTACTTCTTTTCCCTGCACTTTCTTTGGACCATACAGAATGTCACACTTCTGAACTTCAATAGGATGATGGGTACAACTCAGAGAGAAGTTATTTGAATTACTGACACTGAAAAATTTCACTGAAGCTGGTGGACATGTCTGCAGTTGCGCACCGAGGGCATGCACAATTTTTATAGCTGAAACATCCAGAGCTACTGCTCAAACACAGGTCACTATGCAAGTCAGAAGTTGAGCCTTTTGAATGCAGTAGTATAGGACGTGTGGCAGAAAACAACACTCATAAGCCTGTGAAGAACAGGACGGAAAAGTTTTAAAAAACACCCTGAACTATGGGCGGAAAAGATTATTAAGAGGTAATAAAACAAAGAACTGGAACGTTGTAGAAAGAGCAGTGCTTTGGACAGAGTTTGACTGTATTAAAAAATAACTTTCTTCTTCCTGTTTCCTTCTTACAATATTCACGTTCTGTTAGAAATGAAACCATGGCTCAATCTTCATTTTTTGCTCCTAAAGGAAAACAAAATCACTATAAGGTACTGCAAGAATCAAAAGGAGAAACAGTATGTGTTCAGTAAATAACAGCAGATATGAGATAAACAATGAAGACCCAAGACAGCACTTCATACACTGTGGATTTTGTTAATATAAAATAAATATGAACTTTGCTTTTATGTAACAGATCAAGGATGAAGTCTTCATTTTCATACCGGTTTCAAAATACTAATAATATGGTAAGAAGAAAAAAATGGTTTTATTCAATTTTCATCGTTTTTCTCCTAATGCTATACATTTTTGAGCAAAATTTAATAAATATTAAGATGTGTAACAAAAGATCACTCAGATCATGGCATAAAAGTACTTACAAGGAGACTACCTTTCACAGAATTTTCTTTATCTGGAAGGATATGTTGGGCCAATGAAGTTTATCAGCAGTTTCAGGCTGCAAAATGTTTTCTGTCCCTTCTGTTAACTTTTTTTTATCTTCCAGATTGAGGCCAAAAAATGCATCTGTGGTTTTTGATACTTTTTTTCCTGTGGAAGCCTACCGTGTGCTGAGATGTTTCATCATGTGCTTCAAGCCCAACCTTGATATATTAACAATATACTGTATACTCCAGAGTTTTGAAGAGGAGAGCATGAGGTGTTTGGCTGTCTGTGCCGTGGCTGGAGGCAGGGGCGGGGAGAGGGGAAAGGTGGGAAGGGGTTGTGTTTGTCTTTGACTAATAACACATGAATAAAGCAATAGGTTACAGAAATGTGGAGTAGGTCTATAAAGGAGCCAGAAATATTTAGTTAGTTTTTAAAGGCAGAGATGTAGCACCAGCAAACTGTTCATTGCCAAGTCTTTAAGTGATTTTGTCAAAGAGGAAGTGTATATTTTTTCAAGAGACTTAATTTTTAAACTAGCATTTGCTTATCCACTTGCTGTAATTCTGAGAGATCACTGACTTGTCTGGCAAAATGGAGTCAGGGAGCTGAATCTTATTCTTTGTGCTGACACTTAAAGGTATGAGGCTTTCTGCTGGAAAACAAATGTTAGCTATTGATATATGTACTGGTTTAAAGGTAAACTGGTAGAAATGAACCCAGTTGAAGAGAGATTACAAGCCAGTTACAATTTATTAAAATGATTACAATAAACACAATGATACAGAGAAAAGCTGGTTTTGACCCACAAAAACAGATGTATAACCCAGAACCCTGGGGCACAAGCAGAACAGTGTTTAGTAGTCCCTGTGCTGAGTCCCTCTGAGTACAAAGTAAAAGGAAAGGAAAACCTGTTGGTGAGAATGATAGTCACAGTTCTGTCAAATTAATGATTGCAGTCCTGTTGAGGTTCTGATCCTCCTCTGGATCCAAGAAGTGGTACCACAAGTCCCAAAACCCAAAGACTATATATGCTCAGGTTCAGGTGGGAATGCCCAGTACCTCCCCCAGGGCAAGGATTTTCACAATGGGTGATTTAACTCTATGAAGCATGGGATATTTTTGGAATCTTTGATGGTCTAGATCTTTGCAGCTAACCTATTATGCCAATCCCTAATGGACCATGAGCAGAAATGACTCATCAGGCTGGGTGTGAAGGTCTAATGCCTCCCTGGAGGGGAGTTACTACAGCTGAGTCATAGATGTGAGGACAGAAATGCTCTCATGCCTCGCAAGGTTCTTAATACCCATCTTGTAGCCTGAGGTGTCAGGTGTGCCCTGGGCAGCTGCTGTAAATGATCCATTATTAACAGTTCATCAGAAATTACTCAGAGGGTGTAGAACACACAGTTTTGGTTATACTCACATAATGATAAACTAGTCTTGGCCCCTGTAACTAGAACAGTATGTTTCAAAGCATAAAAAGTGTACTATTAGATTTAATCATCTATCATAAAGTAGATTATTCAATTGCTTCTGTAGTTAAATGAGTGGTTGTAATAGATGACCCAAGAGCTGTGGTCTTGACATTTGTTGTTGGAAAAGAGAATTTTTACCTGCAAGCAGGTAAGATTTAATGATTGAAACCAGCATACAGACTAACACATATTTGTAGAGGAAAGTTATTATACACATAATAACTACTCTTCTTTTCCAGTCTGTACACATGACTGAGTGATCTGTTTTGCAGCCAAAATGCCCATAACAAAGGCCTTGCTTTGTGGATGTATCTTGGAAGATAAACGGAAGTGGGCAGCTGTGGTGAGGGGGCCTCTGCCTTTTCCCATGTATCTCTGTGTGGCTGTTGGAATGACTGGCCAATATATCTGTTTTCTTTTCTTTATGAGCTTGATGAATTATTTGAATTTCCTGTTAAATTTCAAATGAGTGGCTACCAGTCTTATGTATGATCTTCAGGACAAATAAAATTACATCAGAGAAAGCTGTGAAGTGCCTGCTAGAGAACCAACAAGGAATATTAACACAGTAAAGCCCAGAGCAGTCTCAGGTGCACAGTTTCAGAAGAATTAAGATAAAAACAGCTAGAAGTGTATTGACTAAAACACTTGGCCCTTCTAGAAGCAAGAGTGCAGAACAGAATCTTTCATGGGATTTCAAGAGCTGCCTGAATGCATGTGTAAAAAAGCTGGCTTGGTGGTATGACCTGTAAAAAGAGAGCAAGCAGTCAAGGAGGTGTTGGTTGGTTGGGGTTTTGTGCTTTGGTTTGGGGCTTTTTTTTCCCTAGATATGAGGAATGGCAGTCACAGTCTGGTAAAATTTAAGGGAGAAGACCTGTAGATCTCTTTGTTGATTTCCTGCTTTAATCTTGCATGCATTGTAACTTCAGGGGAAAATATAAATAATGCTTTAATCTGGAGAAATGGATAGCAAGTTCCTCTGAAGCAGTGTCAAATGTTTATGTGCAAATCCCTGAGTCTGATTACAAAATGAAGGGGCAACTGATGACTCTGGGACCTTCAAAGTCAGAGATTTCAGTATTCACAGGCACAGATTTACCAAGGATTACCTGGGTTTCTGTGCATTATCCCTCCTTTCATATGACTTGATCTCCTCCTCCCTATTGCAGTACAGACATCTCATCCACACTGCCCTGCTCTTCAACCCCTCCAGTTTGCATCCAGGTCCTCAACAGCTACCAGCCTGCACAGCATCTTCTCCCACATTCAGTCCCCATGGTTTCCCCCTTTTGCTCCAAAAGCTCTTTGCTTTGATACACGTGGCAAACACAGTACTCCCATTTTGATTTCTTCACATCCAAGGGGCTCAAGTGGTGATGTATGGAGCATCAGGACATTTTTAATGTCCTGCTATAGTTGTTTAGGTGTACCTCTGCTAAGGAATGTCATCGTTGGGGAATCACAGAATGGTTTGGGTTGGAAGGGACCTTAAAGCATATCTAGTTGCAATTCCCTACCATGGGCAGGGACACCTTCCACAAGACCAGATTGCTCAAGGTCTTATACAACCTGGCCTTGAACACTTCAAGGGATGGGCATCCACAGCTCTGGGCAATCTGTGCTGGGGTCTCACCACTCTCACAGTAAAGATTTCCTTCCTTATGTCGAATCTAAACCTACCCTCTTTATGGGGAACATATCTGGAATTGTACAGCTGAAACATCATTGCCCCCACTTGTGACATTTTTTCTGGGGCTGCTTTGCTGCTACAGCCATTTGTCCAATCTTCTGCTAACCAGTTACACACCACTAGCTGCAAATGCACGAGGAAGTCAAGTTTACTTCCCTTAGCTCTCATATCCTGTGTATTAACACCCCATCCTCCTGCATTACTATGAAAGACAGTGTTATAGCAGTCTGTTCCACTCAGTCTTAGAAGGTATTGTAAGCCCTGCTGTGAAATCTGAGACTTCTGAGAACGAGTGTGTGCTGAATGAATCATTACATGTCTTTCTACCTGTGTCCCCAGAGGATCTGTCAGATCAAACTGGAGAACTGTTTGTATGTGATACGATACTTCAAGCTGGTGTTCTAGCATTGTAACATTTATAATGCATCTAAATTCAAAAGAAATAGCCTGATTTAGAGTAAAGAAGGCAGCAAGAGGGCAAGTATGAAAGCACTGGCCAAGACTTAGGAGTGAAGCTTCCCCTTCTGGTCCTACTGCTGACCTTATCAAATTACTTTTTACAGCACTTCCTCAGTTTTCCCTCTTTCTAACGAGAGGAATTAATGGGTGCTATTGTTAACACATATATCATAAAATAACTATGGAAGAAATCAAATCTGTGTTTGAGAGGCTATGAAAACCCCACTGACTAAATTATGTTTCTGTGTACAGCTGGAGATCCTTGAATTTTGCATTTAAAGCACACATGCAGGGAGAAATGGGTGGAGCTACTTCACTAATGTGCATTTTTAACTTAGTAAAATCTGCAAGTTAAGCACTGGAGGACTGCTAAATCTAACAGAAAAGGATTTACATCTCATTTAAGTTGACTACCTACAATGTCATTATTTTAATAACATATCAACATCCTTGAGAAATAGTTTCTGTTTTCAAACCAGGGACTGGAAGACTAATAAGATCTCATCTGTATGGTTTTCTGAAGGTAAATGTATGTTTGGCTGAAATTACTTCAAGCTTATTTTATTTTAATTGCATGTTGCATGCTTTCTGTTTTTTTCTGAGCCAGAATATTATTATTAATATACATAATGATAATTCT
Source organism: Formicarius rufipectus (assembly GCA_013399695.1). NCBI lineage: Eukaryota > Metazoa > Chordata > Aves > Passeriformes > Formicariidae > Formicarius > Formicarius rufipectus. Next base: position 1,119,363 of record VXAU01000575.1, on the reverse strand, counting down.
GTTGGAGAGTAGCAGGTAATTTCATAGATCTATCCTGCCAGTGAGCACTCACAGATCAAAATGGGCTTTCCAGGTCTGATCTTTTGACTTGCTAGTTTCTTCTTAAATTTAGTTACACTGGTTCCATCCAGAGTCAAAGCAAAATTTTGTATGGGAACAGACTGAGGCTATCAACCGAATGCAGTTTGTATTCAGGAAAATCTACAAGTGTTATCATTGAATTTACTATTTGGGGCATATGGTGAGGGGTTTTATCTAACTGTGGTGCTTTTACTACTTCTAGCAAAATTTTACTCAAATGTCTTTATAATTTTATAGGAAGAAAAATAAAATTCAAATTCAGGAAAAATGAATCAAAAAAGCACATCATCTGTGTCCAACCATGACTTCAGAAGTACAGCATGTTTGTGAGGAAGGTGTCCACAATACTGTTTCAAGTAACAATATCAAATATTTTCTTGCTTTTCCTTCAAGTCAAGTACAGTTGGCAAGATGTATATCAAGTTGCTTGTGGTGTGAATAAAAAAGCAGTTATGTCAGACTTTTTAATCTGTTTAGCAGCACATGGTGCCAGTTATGGATTGATGAGGAAAACTGTTTTGATGAGCAAAAACTGATTGATGAGCAAACTGTTGAGTTTGCTGTGAAGGTGCTTTGCCAGAGTTAAGTTGTGTTATCAAAAAAGGGGTCTCTCTGTGTGGGCCCTGTATCTAAATGTGTGCACATACCCTGTTCTGAGCTTTTGCATACCCTTTCCTAAGTGCCACTGTGGGAATAAGGACTGAGTGGACTTTTGGTTTACTTAGGATGCTGTTTCTTATGAGCTCCCAATAGGAAGGTGTATATCAGAGTGCAAATCTAACTCTGAAATGCATAAGTGAAAGAACATCTGATACAGGACAGGTACTATGCTATAACCACAGATTAAATAATTGGCATAGATACTTCAATGTTGTGACTACTTATGCTGCCTAGATGGCTTAAAACTTGCAGATGTCCAGGAGAGAATAATCTGAGAGCTGGAAATTACTCCTGGTAAAAAGAAAACGAAACCAAGTTGGTTGTTACAGTTTATCTGACAGAAGGCAAATTATGGTCTCCCGGGATATGGAAGAAGTTTCTGACAGAAGGTAGGATAGTCTATGGGCAGTGTTGTAAACAGGTGCAATGCAAAGAAGTTATCTATGTATTTCTTAGCAATACGTCCTGTCAGAACAAATTATGCAGAAAACAGGCAAGATCTTTAGCACTTGATAGAAAATCAAGAGCAAGAATCTTTCTTGAAAATATACCATAGCTTAACAGAAGTTCTAGGATGAAACTAATGTAAGAAACTAGTAAGTGTAATGCAGAAATTAAGTAGTAGTTACACTGGGCACAGATAGACGAGGTGATCCTGATTGTCTCTTCAATTATACAAGAGTATGTAAGAGTCTGCCAAAATTAGCAACCGTGGCTGGTAAACAATGATAAAGGCTCACACTGTGCAAGAGTCTTACATGACAGAAAACATTTCAACTACCACTTCCCCTGAAGAGTTTTGAAACCCTTTTTCTGTCCTGTCTGCAGAACTGTAAAAATAGAAGACTCTGTTCCTAAATAAGCTGACATTATATACCACAGGAAGATGACAAAGAACGCTCAGAGATTTCATAAAATCTATGTCATGCCCCTGATAGTGCTGACAATGTTGTGCTGCCTCTTTTTGACCCGAGCTGCTGATGTTGAATGCCAGTGGCTTCTAGTAGGAAGGAAAGCTGATGACAGAGCACATTATTTTCCTGACAAAATCATGCTTATTTGCAAAAATGTGTCATGACTTCTTTTTTTTGGTTTGGTTTTAACTTGGATATAAGGAGCTGGAGAAAATCTTGCTGTTGCTGGGGCTTTCTCTGTGTGTGTTGTTGTTTTTCCCCTCATGTTCTTAAAAAAATTTGCAGTTGCCTCTTGAGGTGAGGGATGCTATGGTAATGGAGAGATGCTTGATGAAGATAGTTAAATAGTCCTGGGGGTTTAAATCACTTCTGTGATGCAACCTGCTTTCATGTTGTGTAAGTGTACCTTCTGTACTTCTTTTCTACTGGGAGCTGTGCTTCGTTGCCCCGTACTATGGGAATGTACCTTGGGAGACCCAGTCCTCATGCTAGCTCCGCTGCCCTTCAAATCCACATTACATCTTAATGAACTGTATCTTGTGCCTTTTAAGTATGTCAGATACTATTTCTCTGTTCTCCTGGTTGCCATAAGTTTTGTCCAAATCTGCATTTCTTTAACTGGCTGGTGGAAAATTGCTTGTACCTGTGGGGTCTCCAGTGCTAGGCCTGTGCCTGTTCTTTTATAACCCCATGAGTTTACTCCTCATACTGCATCCTGTGTCTCCATTTTCAAGGGCTCTGTTACCATACCAACCCTGTATTATATTAGATTTGTAAAACCACAGCAGTACCAAACAAAGATAGTGGTTTTTCTGCTGCTGACTGCACTCTGCAGTGCATTTGTTTAGCCATACTAAACTACTATACCTGCAACAAAAGTGTTTCAAAAGTTTCCAAATTCAAAAATTACTACACTTGTCTGTGTAGTAATGACTGCATGATTAAAGTCGTGGGAGCATTGAAGACTTTCAGCTAGATTTGTGAACTTAGTCAGTCAGGTTATTCTGCTGCCTTAAACCACTTAAGTCAGCATTATGTGCTTCAAATATGCAGCTTGAGTAAAAGAGCCAAGCAAAAGTCAGTGAAAAGTTAGAAAATACTTGGAGAGAAGGAAGCCCTGGATAACAAAGAGGTAAGATCTTGTTTTGGAGATAGTATCTCCAGTGTGAGAAAAACTCAGAGAGTACGTCAGCAGCAACAGTATCTGTGCATGCTGCATGCCCCCCTTTACTTGCCAGACCTCAGCTGGAGTCTTGAGTTTCTCAGCAAAGCCTAGATCACAGCCCAGAATAAGACTGTTTTACCAGTCATCAGCTCAGCTGCCTCTGTTCAAGATTCATTTAGCTCAATTGGTCTGGTGAAAACCTTCAGGACACTACAGCTTGCCTTGAAAATTATCTTCTCAGGTCTTGTTTATCAGTAAGGTGATAAATTTTGAAGCAATAATGATACTTATTTATATGAATAACCCCTATAGAGATAGGGCAGAAAAGAAAGCCTGGAATGAGATAAATCAGGAGGATGAGGAGTTTGTGAGAGAGGAGGAACAGGAAGATCTTTACCCACAGGCCACTGAAACCTTTCTGTCTTATCGTGGACTACAAGCGCAGTCTTCCAAAATTCGTGCTGGTTCCCATCAGCTTCTCAAAGCCTGACTGACTTCTCCCATAACCTCTCCTTACCACCACTTCCTATCCCACAGAAGTGAACGTGGAGTTTTGCTCCCTCAGGAGTAGACGGATGTGAGCTGGTGCTGAAGTCTAGTCAGAAATTACTTCAGAAAGCACATTTGGCATGACTGGGCTGTGCATATGGTGCCTATCACAACCACATGCAGTGGTTTCACTGCTCACTGCCCAGCCTTGACATCTCTGATTGACTCAAATGTCTGATGAACAGCACAGACACAGGACAGGTGATTTCATCTCTGCATACCTCTTTCCCATGTATCTTTATCCTCTGTCTTTTTTCCTCTCCAAGGCTGATCATACTGTCTTGAAGATTTTCTTTACTTCAAAAAGGCAAGAGCATTTCCAATGAGCATTCTTCCTATATATCCACTTGTTTGGAGTACTTTATCACTCTGTATTAAATATTCAATGTAAGTTTGTTGAAACACTTGCAAGTCAGTATTTATCTGGATTTACAAACTAGTTTCTACTCCACTGTTTCTTATTAAAAGTATCTGCATTTACTAGGATAAAATACAAATCTTTCCCCCCTTCTCTGCAATCAGGCATTTGTCACAGATGCCTTCCATAGGAAAGGCTGGCACAACCTCTCACCACAGCATACCTCCTTTTCTATGTCATAAATACCATTCTGCCAGCAGCTATCCATGGTAACAAGAAGCCTAGTATGCATATATAGATCTCGCTTTTTTAGATATAACTGTTGCTTAAACTTTTCCAGTCATCTTATGCTTCTCCTTCATGCTCAAGGAAATGAAAATACAAACGTATCAGTCACTCTTTGAAAATTGGTCTTCCTCAACTTCACAAACAATGTGATAGCTCTCAAGAATAAGAGATTATTTTTTTTAAGAGGAAGGACAGCAGAATTAACGTTAGCAGAATAATTCTTGACAGCAGGAAAATATGGGAAGTCATAGACTGCAAAGTATGTACATTCTGGCAACTGTAATTTGTTTCTTATTTCAGCACAAATGGGGCATTTCCAGAAATCAACATACCATTTGTGTAGAACCTACAGCAAAATAACATGATTTATATTGAGCAGTGCCTATTTTCTATCTTCTTTCCTGAAAAAAACCCAGATATTTCTATTCTTCAGAGACATTGTTACATAACTGAGAGACAGCTGAAGCATTTGAAAACATCGCCAGCTGTTCATTAAAACTTCTCATCTGGAAATTGCTCCCCACACAGCTGAGCTGCTGGAATAGATTTGATGGGTGTTCTCTACATTATAGAACTGGACATATTACTGCAAGCCTCAACAGTGGTTTCAGCTAAGTAAACCATATTTCTTGAGGAGCAGATTGGGGGTGCTTATACAACCCATCAGTGTTCAGATTCTAGACCTGGGGGTTACATCTGAGCAAGGGGCAATCAAACAAGTTTCTTTTAGAGTTTTATTTAAAGCATGGGTGCTGGGATCAGCTTTTGCATCCTTTGTCATGAAGGGGGAAATTTCATTTAAAAGCTCTTTGATTCTCGCTCTTCTTTGGTTGAGACCAACCAGGGCTTCACTAACCACTACAAAAAGTGAGGGTGCAGAGAACAACTGAGATTTCTGCGTATGGTTTGACCTCTGCCCAGTCCTTCTTCTGTTCTGCACCCAGTTCTATTTAATGTCTTTAATATCTTCATTGATGATCTGGACGAGGGAATTCAGTGTATTCTCAGTAAGTTCGCAGACAACACCAAGCTGGGTGGGAGTGTTGATCTGTTAGAGGTCAGGAAGGCTCTGCAGAGGGATCTGGACAGTGTGATGGACTGCAGCCAGTGGTATGAGGTTCAGCAACGCCAAGTGCTGGGTCCTGCACTTTGGTCACAACAACCCCATGCAGCATTACAAGCTGGGGGAAGAGTGGCTGGATAGTGATCCAGCAGAAAAGGACCTGGGTGTGCTGGTTGACAGGCAGCTGAACATGAGCCAGCAGTGTGCCCAAATTGCCAAGAAGGCCAAAGTCTTCCTGGCCTGGTTCAGAAATAGAGTGGCCAGCAGGACCAAGAAAGTGATTGTCCCTCCGTACCCAGCACTGGTGAGGCTGCACCTCAAATACTGTGTGCAGTTTGGGGCCCCTCACTACAATAAAGACATTTTGGTTCTGGAGTACATCCAGAGAAGGGCAATGGAGCTGCAGTCTAGAGATTAAGATATATGAGGAGTAGCTGCGGGAGCTGGGGGTGTTTAGCATGGAGAAAAGGAGATGCAGGGTAGACCTTATCACTCGCTACAACTACCTAAATGGAGGTTGTAGCCAGGTGGGGGTCAGCCTCATCTCCCAGGCAATTAGCAACAGGATGAGAGGATGTAGCTGCAAAGTGCACCAGGTTCAGGTTGGACATCAGGAAGAATTTCTTTCCAGAAATGGTTGTTAAGCATTGGAATGGACTGCCCAGGGAGGTGGTGGAGTCACCATCCCTGGAAGTCTTCAAGAAATTACTGGATCTGGAACTTGGTGCTGTGGTTCTGTTGACAAAGTGGTGATTGGTCAAAGGTTGGACTTGTTCTTAGAGATCTTTTCCAGCCTAAATGATTCTGTGATCCTGGGACATGTCCATGCTCCAAAGAACAGCACAGTAGGGCTGGCCTGGCTGGCCATGGATCTGCATCTTCTCTGGTGTCTAATAAGGTCTTTCCTGCAAGTGGAATAGTCATAATGTGTATGTATGTGAATGTTCACGTCTCACATTTCTCAAATTCCTGATGAGTAGCAAGGGTGAAGCCTGCACGTCATCTTTCCTTTCAGCAGGAGCCAGAATTTCTGTTTCTGGTTTGTTTTTTATTTTAATGATATTTTTAAGAATTCACATGGCACTTAATTGAAATTGTCCAATTCATTTGCAAGTTATTGGAAGGGAGAATGACCACTAGTGCAGAAACATGTGGGGGAGGTCACACGTGCATGCTCATATCCAATGACTCCCCCACAATGGAAATGAGGCTATAAATATTTTTGTTTTGTCTGTAAACTGTGTTTGCAGCTGTCACAATAATTTCAAGACAAAAAATAAACAAACACAAGTATATGGGAAAAAATACAGCGGTTTGTTTTCCTTGGCTGATTTCAAGTTAAGTGGCAAAACTTGAAATCAACACTAATAAAAAAAAATCCAACCAGTTAACCTTTTGGTTTCTTGCTGCTGTTCTGCTCATCTGGCATAAATTTAAAATAAATAAAAAAATCTTTTGGGGGCTGTGATTATTTTTTTTAACTTGCCAGTAACCCACTTGAGTTCATCAGAGCAAAAGACAGTGAAAGCCTGTTTATTGTCCAGCAGGCACCTACACATGTTGTAAGTGAAATTCCATCTGGTCACAACATCATGGATCATCTGGGTAACAGCCAGGCTTCATTTGCTTCATGTCCTGGACAGCATGAAGGCAGCTGAATAGGAATATTTAAATGGCTGACCAAGCACAACCGAGTTTTCCCCTGAGGATTCATCTAACAATGGCTGCTCACTATGGAGCAGTAGTGGCTCTGCAAGTTGTTTTCTATTTTAAATTATTCGAGTTGTGCTCTGAGGAGTGATTAAGCCTTTCTATTAGGTGCCAGCAATTTACTGGAAACACGTTCTGGCCCTTACCTTGGAAGATCTGAAGGTGGATTCTTCCTGAAACAGGTTTGTAAGCAAAAACTTGAAGAAGCCTGGACTGCGTAGCACAGCTGCTATTGTGGAGCTGACAGAGTGCTTGTAGGGGATGTATTTCACACCTGTGCAGATGACCCCTAAAGCTTTACCAAGTCAGAATTTTCCAGGCCTTTGAAATTATTCACACCTGTTTCACATGAGGGCAAAAGACAGAGAATGTGGATGCACCACTTAGTTCTGCTTAACCCATAACCTGAGCAGACATCAGAGAAAGTTTTGGTGGTCAGCACTGCCCTCCCAATCACAACTGTGGATGGGCAAGGACCTTGATGAAGTCACTATCTCTGCCTCCAGAGCTTCCCCAACTCCCCAGGCTGGGCAGGGATAGGTCCCAGCTGGCTGTGATGTCCTGCTGCCAGATATATGTTCTCCTTGGAAAACTCTGTTCTGCACATCTAGAGATGGATACTGGGCTATGAGAGGATGGCAGACAACTACCTAACACAAACACCTGCAGTTTCAATTACAAACGTTGACAGAGGTAGTGCTTGCTAGGTGAGTCCGTTCACCTGGGACTTGGAGGGCATGCAAATCCCAGCATGCTGCATGAACAGTAATAAGTGCTTCCAAAAATTTATTCTGTCTATAAATATTTTGTTGGAAGTGCCCAAAGAAGCCTTTATAAACACTGCAAATCTTTTGAAGTTCTGTAGGTAGCTCACTGCTTGTTTATAATAACAAACTTATTCAAAGAAGTGATATGGAGGAGTACCTGAATTCACCTTCAGAGGTGGCTGTGAAAAGTATTCCTTTCTGCTTTAAAACATGGGCATTTTCTATAAATACATCATTCCTGTAAGATCCTGGAGTAACAATTATCCCGGAAAAATGTCTCAGACACCACAGTAAAATCTATTGGGATGGTGCATGGGCTGTTACTCTCAGAAAATATCAGTAAAAAAGTGTTTAAATGAATTACAGGGGCAAATTCTATGGCAATTTGCAGCTAGTTGCTGCAGAGAGCATAGAGTATTTAGGGGATTTCAGTCAGCCTGCAGCTATGCATACCCATGGCAGTCCCATACCCATGGCCAGTCCTGGTGTACCATCTCAACAGAGAAAGATGTGCTTAAGGGTTTACAAAATTAGATTTCAGAACCTTTTTGTCTGTGTCTGTATGTCTATATATAGCTGGTACCTAAAGACTCAGATGCAGGCATTCCCAAAAACTTTAGATCAGTGAGGTCAATAACATCAGTGTCATCACTCGCCGGATAAAGCTGTGCACGAGCTTAAGGAGGCAGTAAAGTGAAGTTTCATTCAAACGAAACTGCCTCAAAGTATACTTTCCTTTCTCGGATGCAGCAGTATCTCCCCTAATCCGCTTGGAGTCACTGTAACACAGCGGCCGGGCCGCAGCCGGACGAAGGGCAGCGGCAGAACTGCGTGTTGGGTGCGTTGCCTGCATCCTGCATCCCTGCATCCCCCGAGGGCTTTCGTGAGCAGCGGGACTGACCGCCCAGGTCCGAGCTGCTGTTAATACCTGACCCTTCCTTTCACGTTTGCATCAGATGATGTGCTTGAGTTTACGGTTATGAAGGCAGATAGTGTTGTAGCGTATTTGCTGGATGTTTGAGGAATATCTTTATGTTTCGCAAAGCGGCATAAAAGCAAAGCATTAATTTGTTAGAAAAACAAGACAATTATTACTGCTTGTGCACTGATGCTCGTGTTCATGTGAGGTGCACAGTCCCATTGAGGGAATGGGGTTACTTATGCAATCTTGTATATCTGAGGACATGTGCCTCTGCGGAGCTGGAAGCTTTGGGAGAAAGGGAGGCATGACTTGGAAAGAACCCAGTGTCAAATGAAGATAATAAAAATGGACAATGTTTGACAGAGAACAGCTATTGAGAAAAGCATTGGCATGGTAAGTGGTGAGTTATAAACAGTGAATGGTGTATTTTACCTCAAGAATTTTAATTTAAAACTTCCATCTTTTTTTCCACTACCATTATACAGTAAGTCTCACAAATGCTGGGAGGATTACAAGAGATTAAAACACAAAGCAGTGTACTCTTTACACCAGTCTAAATTGATAAAAAGCATTTTCATCATGCCGTTTAACAAGATGATATACTATATAACTAGTCAACATGAAACTCAGTGATTTTCAATGGTATGATTGGCAGAGAGGTAAAAAAGCATTATAGCTGTAAGAAACAGTATTAAAAGTGTATTAAATTATTACCTTACAGTTTTAGTGACTAAAAATTCCTTGAATGGACATGAATTCATCTCAGTTTTGTAAAGAATTGGTAAAGAATCATTGTAAATTATTTTTCCTGGGAAGGAACAGCATAGTCATGTTTCTCATGAAACATTCTGCTATCCTCTTTCTCTTCTCCACATTATTATTTGCAATCCAAATATTTAGACAATGCCAAAGTATCAAATGAGACATTTATCGTACTACTGTTGCCCTAGTTGCTATATCTTTTTTTTCTTGAGGGTTCTTGTTTCAAGGATGTCTTTTGAAAAATATCCTGAGCCACCAGACAAATACATATTAGAGTTTGTTTAGCAAAGGATCGAACCAGAATGCAGAACTGATGTTGAGCAGACTGCAGTTGCAGACTACAATTCTCTTGGCAATCCCAGAGAGGCTGTGGCAATTCATATTTAACAGCAGTTGTCAGAAGGGTAAACATGGTGTAAAATGCTGAATAGAAAGAATGCTGCTGCCTTTAACATATTAATGGCAAGGAATATTTTGATTCTAACTTAAAACACACACACATCAGCCCTTATTATTCCGAATAAAAAACATGTTGTATTTTTGCCTAAGAGTAATGAAATAATAATAATTAAAAAATTATTCACTCATCAAAAAACCAAAATGTTTTTTAAGAATAATCATCACATAATTGTATCCTTACATATATTTGTTTCTTGAATGAATATTTTGCTATGTTTAGGAGTGATTAATTTATTTGAAATTGTTTTCAACACCAAAGTTTTGATGATTGTTATAATACTGATCTTGTCAGCAGAACAAGTTGAAAGAAATCAAAGGATTCTATATGAATATTTCTATAAATGTGCTTGCTTACCACAGAATAGGACACTGGTATTTTGCAGTGTTCCAAGGGTAAAACAGTCTGCAGTGCTGTGCAGGACGACATCAAAATGGAGACTTCGGCGGCATCAGCAGGAATCTGAAAACCTTTCCCACATAACTACTCAGGAAAACTTCTATGTTTTGCTTCTGGGTGGGTGGGATCTCAAATCATCTCTGGTAGACCTGAGACTTAAGAATTCAAATGGCAATATTTAATTATAGAAATTTTTCTTCAGCTACTTACTTGACCTGAATTATGCTTTCCATCTGAAGCCTAATTTTTCTGTACTGAATGGCGTAATTTCCACAATCTGTGTAATTAAAAATGAACAAATGCACACTTAAGGGTTTCCACTGTGGCAAATTACATATTTCATTTGGTTTCTTCACCTTCATTCTGTCTGCTCAATCCAGCCCTGGTTTGCACGCAATCTATTGCTCCAGGAAACTTTCTTCCTATATTTTGTATATATGGAGGGTTTTATGCAGTACTTGTGACTTGCTTTAGACTTGCAGATTTCATAAAGAACCTGAATGCAGAGAAGTTGAAGAATCTGAAATATTCCCGAGAAATACAGGTCCAAGCAAGTGCAGACATTTTTGACTTGAGCACTTTAAAATTACAATAAATCCTTCAGTAAACTTCCATGAATGTGCAATCTCTTTTCTAGAAAGTGCTGTTACAGAAACTATATTAGTTGCAATTTAGGATTGTATCTACTATAAGTGTGGTCATTTGGCTCTTTTTAGCAAGCAGTGACAGTTTAAAGTTTTCCATAATAACTGTATCATAGCATTTTTCAAGGTAATTGTTACACTCATTTTTTATTTGTTAGATAGAAAGTACTCAATGTTCAATAAAATACAACTATAAGGAATTAATGAATTAGTGACTACTTTAAGTACATAAAAACTTCCCTTTAACTTCATCAGAAGGACTTGCTGACATGGAAGCTGAAGAGGTAGGTCAGGTAAATGTCACTGTGTGCTTCTGACATCTATTGTGCCATGAAGGATTTTTCACTGCAAAGCTTGGAGTTTAGTAGCTGGTAGTGAAACTGCTCTGACTGCCAGGAAATGTGTTTGACTCATGTTTCTATGGTATTTTGTGGGTTAAACCACTGACATTGATTGACTTGAAAATTGCTACTAGATTTTAGGGGACATTTGAGGTGTTAATAATTTATATAAAGGGAAACCATTTCCTTGTGTTGTATGCCCTAGCAGAAACTTTCTGGAGCTTTTAAAGCTAAATATGCAACACCTGACTAGGACATTGTCCTGGGGCACCTCTGCTCTGCTGAGCTGCTCTACAGTAATGGGCTGCTCCCACCTCTTTGCAAGAATAGCACCTCAGGTGAATACTTCCTGGAAGCAGAAAGGGGATTAATTCATTAAGAATTAGGAAATGTTCCTAAAGGATGAGAACCCTGTTTCTGTCCCATGGTCATATGAGAATTAAGGAGACTGAAATGCAGCCCAGGGAGGCCCAGGAAAGGGCAGGTCTGTGAATGTTCTTGGAGACATACCACTGGCACCCAGATGATCCTTCCTGCCCACTTTTGGGCTCCTTGGCCTTGCCACTGGGAGAAGAGACCTGACCCTGGAGCACGTACAGGGACTGGTGTTCATCTGATGTAGTGTCTCAACAGGGACCCCTGAGCCTGGAGCACCTCCTTGGGAGCAGGTGTTCCTTTGATTTGTCAGAGGATGGATGTGTCTGGAGGAGGCCAACATTGGTGTGGCATTGCTGAAATATCTCCTCTGGCTATTACGTCTTGGTGTACAACACATGAACATTGCTGCCCTCAAACCTGGTTTGTAATGTGTTGTGGAGCCTCGTTTGCTGGTGAAATCTCGCGGAGCTTTTCAGTGTTGGACTCCTCAGTAAGAACAGGTTGGGCTTTAGGATGGTGGAATGAAAGCAGCCTGAGCCCATCAAGACAGAGAGTATCCCCCATTTCAGTAGGAAATGTGTCCTTGTCCAACGTCTTTCAGCATTATTATTTTACTTGTGTCAAACTGAGAGTCCAGTTTTACCCACCTAGCAGCAGGGCTGCACTTTGCCGAAAGCCCTTCAGAAAGCAGGTTGTCCTGTCAAAAAAGAAAGATACCTCTTCCCAAGACTTCAGTAAGGTAAAGGCTCAGTCTGCGGGTGTATGTGGAGTATATGCAGGAAAATGGACACTTTGTGAACACCTTTGTTCCATGTAACAGTTCCCAAGAGGTACAGGCCTTTGTTTGCATACCTTTGGACACTAGTAAAGGAATAGTTTATAGCTTTGAGATAGGTTCTTATCTGCTCCTGTTCATTGAAAAGAAAGCTGCAAGCCCTCCTGAGTTCCTCTGGGAAGCCCCTGGAAAGAGTCCATGGGGTCGACTTCGGGCAGAGCGAGTTAACACCAAGACCAATGAACTAAAGAGCATGGATCGTGTGAGCATGGACGGTTTGAGCTATCCAATCACTTTGTATGAACACATAACCAGAAGACACAGCCTGTATAAAAGTAGAACTATGTGTGTAATAAAGTGAGCTTCACTCTTTGATCATACTGGTCTGTTGTGTGTTGTACCTGAACTCCTTTGTCAATAGGTGTAATCCTGTAATCAATTAGAGCCAGGGAAAAAATTTCCATCCACCTCAATAGGATTGGATTAAGCTCACCAAGTGAAGATTTGGAGGTTGGTCTCCCAGGGACTAAGTCACCACCATAACCTGTGAATGCAGAGACAGCTGCACTGGCTGTGGTGGGAAGAGTCACACTTCTGACAGTGCAATATCAGGAAGATTTTCTCCCAAAAGATATGTATTTTACCTTTAATGTCTTAATTTTAAAGATATTTCCTTGTGGAAAAAAAATGAAAGAAAATGAGAAAAATCAGAAAATTTTAGAATTACCTCTGACAAACTGAAATTTTTAACTGTAGGATAGTATTTACAGCTTTTAGATGAAAACTGACTTGTTGGATGTTGGTTTTTTTTACTGTCTGCTTTATTTGCTTTCCATTGCTTTTAAAATTATAATAATGATAGTCTTATGTAAAAAAGATGACCCTTGCAGAGATTTCCAGTTAAACAAAGCCAGCAAAATTAATTTTCTACTCATCGATCTGAAGTAATTGAAGCAACAATATGGATAATTTATCTGCAGTAGCTCCAAGTGTTTAAAGTGCTAAAAGCTCTGGATTTGTTATCTAAACATAAAAATAATTAAAGGGACAAAAATATTACTCATATCGCTATATCACAAAATTAAGGCTATTGAGACCAAGGCTTATTCTTGCTAGCTCCAGCACAATAGTGTTGTTTCAACCTTATATACATGTGTATTGGCATGCATTACAAATACTAGGCTGCCATACAGATTTGCAAGTTCACATGGTGACCGTAAAGTCCGTGTCCCTCTTCAGTCTCCAGCAGTCTTCCCCCTTGGCCTTGCCCAGCCATCTGACGCTCCCTTGCTCCATGGCCCTCTTTCACAGAGCTGCCAGCCGCTGTGATGATAACACATTTCTCCAAATCCCTCACTCTGCAACCGTGTGAGCACAGCAAAACCTCAGCTGCCCCTTCAAAATGAGACAGGATTTTCTTGTCTACAGAGATGGTGAGGAGTGGCTGGAAAAGTTGACCCCTAAGTTCTGCTCACTAAGAAACCTCTCAGAGTTTTCATAGATTTTAAATGAAGCTCAACATTTTATTTTTTTTTTTTTTAAGAATTTGGAAATGCACATTATTGTTTGTTTTGGTTTATTTTGTATTGTTTTGTTATGGGTTTTTTGCCCCAACACTTAGTGGCCCAGGGTACTTCCTTATCATTTCTCTAAGATGCTGATGACTCAAATGTTTGCTAATGAGCTATTTCGGTTTTTGCTTGAGATCAATCCAACAGCTTTGTTCGTGTCTGCCTGGTGCCATAAACTCTTTCACTGCTTTCTGTTACTCACCAGTGTGAGAGGTGAGGCAGATTTTTTCAGTTCTATGTTTATTCATAAATACCTGACAGGCTAACCCCTGACTTTCCCCCTGTAGATCCCAAAATTGTTTTATGGAGTCCAAACTGTAACTTATCATGAATATTAATGAATAGAAATCTCTGTCACTGTGGGGGGATGGAGGAGGAAAAACACCAAGAGTGAAAACACCAGAGAAAGGAGATTAAAAGCTCTGCAGACAACCTCCTTTTGTTAGCAGTGTGAGTATGAACACTACAGTAACTTGCTGCCCTAATTTTGTGTATCTTCCTGTGAGTCTTTGCAATCAAACCTGATCAGCAGGCAAAGCAGTTGGTTTCAGTCTGGTCTTTTGGGCAGGCTGGGTGAAGGTGTCTGCCTGAGAGAGCACCCTTATGAAGTTTTTTAGTTTGTCCATAACTGCATAAAGAGACACCACATTTCTGATAGTTCCAACAAATTGTAGTGTCACCACTAAACAGTGACAGAATTGGTATTAGCAGCTCTGATATTGAATGACACTGATGGAAAGACACTTTTCAGTATTTCATCCTTTCCTGGTGATCTGAAAAGGTAGAAGAAAGAAAGATGGACACGTTATGGCAGTCAATCTGCAGGGAAAGGAAAAGTGCTGGCTTCCTGTCAAAAGCCCGTAAGCTTGGGCTTTTTCTGCTTAATGCCATTTCATATATTTTTGCTGCAGGGTAGACTGAGCACTGTTACCATTTCATTGCCCAGGATAGGAATTTTTAAGTACCATGTCCCACAGTTGTTCGCTAAGTGAGTCCTCACGCTGAATTGGGAGCAGATCCCATGGCTGGAAAATGACATCTCCAGAAGCTGGGTGAAAGTGGGGGTAAGCTGAGTCATTCCCTGTCTCCTCATCCGGCCCAATGATGTCTCCTGTTCAGGCTCCTTTCAATGTTATTCATGAGCAGATTGCTGAGGGAAGGGCATGGGGAAAGTTATTTGCATTCCAACATTACATTTAAAATCCATAAATTACTGGTAACTATAAACAATCTCCCTGCTGACAGCACGGCTCATAAAAATCTGTGTTTCTGTATGTGTTGCATTCACATGTGTGTGCACATATTCAGCCTTGAGGGATTTCTCTCCTGGCTATGACAACAGTATTTATTCTTTTGGTCTCTGAATGCAATGCCCAAAGGAACAAAGATTTTTGATTCTTTTCCTCAGAGAAGTAGGAGTGTTTCATAACCAGACAGAGAAAGGCAAGAGTGCTGTGAGTTCAGTGAAGGCATGCATAGCAGGAACCGCAGTCTAGAGTTCTTGGCTCAGGAATAGCTGTGGCCTGGGACAGTTTTTGTGTGGTTTCAGCTGAGCATGGTTAAACTGTTTGTAGAAGAACTGTACATAACACCCTGTCAGGATAAGGTCACGGGGCAAGGATGAAATTCTGCTATGAATACCACAGCATCCAAGCAGGATTAATATTTTCAGTCTCTAAATAAAGAGATGCTTCCTGTCTCCAGCCAGTGTTAGGTACAGTGTCAGTGACATGTCCTGCTTGGGAAGACCGGGCAGGCATGTCCCAGCTAACAGGCAAATTGCTATTGAAAAGCCACTGGGAGCTAGTGCTGATGTTGGACTGATTGAGAATGAGTGTCCCCACCATGCCTTTAGAGCATTGCAGAGAAAAGTAGGGCCCAGACACACAGATGGAAAAAAGAAAGAGGTGGGGACAAAAGCTGAAGGAGGCAGGGAGAGCACGTGCTGTCAACAAAGTGCTAGAGAAAAGGGTTTTCTCTGTCCTGGTCACTCTATAAGGACAGGGCATCACCCTTCCCCTGTGCTCTGGTGCTCTCTAAGGATGAGCAGGAACTGCATGTGTCATCTCATAGACTATTTGTAGATGTGTTGTTTTTTCCCTGTCTCTTGCTCTCGTGTGTCCCAGTACCAACATTTTTCAGGTCATTTTCCACACTTGCATTGAGCAACTAAACCTGGAGTAGGAAGCATGGCAGGATCATGGATGCATTTCATAGGGCTGCTGCCTTGTGCTGGAGACCCATCAGCTTCTCTCCAAAGAAGGAGATATCGGCTTACTGGGCCACTACTCTGACAAAAGCAGGGCTTTCCTTAACACACACATGCTATGCTATGCTGAGACCCAGGTAAATCTTGTTGTTAAAAGTTGAAATTTGGTCTAGATCAGCTCAGGGCAGTTCCAGAACTAGTAACACTGGCCAAAAAAACCCCTCTGTTTGGTTTTGTGATGATTTGTAATAACAGCATGACAGGAGCATGGGCCTGGATCCTGGGATGCTGCAGTTCATAGAGGATTTACTCTCCATTTTCCTTCAACCATATTGGCTGATAGTGGAGTAAAGCACCAAAATTAAAGTCAAGCACAAGTACTCGGATGTCTGCCCTTTGTGTGCCTCTGTGATCTTTTCCTGAGATCTTCCATCTCTGTGCTGCTGCTCTTCGCATCTATCCACAACATTGGACCAAGTCTCCAGCAGGAGTTACCAAGGTCTGATCTCCCACTCTGCAGATTAAAGAACACAGTGTTGTGTGCACTGACAGATAAATGTCCCTGCACAGATCTGTGGGTGACAGGGATAGGGACAAGGAGTGTGCGATGCTCTGGTGACTCCTATGCTGGGTAGAAGGGTTAGGTTTAAAACCCGAAAAATCAAAAGTGGGTCCTGGCCAGCCCTTTGCGGGTACTGAGAGGGAGAGAGCAGGCCCTATAGATCTCCATGAGAAGCGCCACTCGCTCGGCAGGGAGAGCGGCGCAGGCTATGCCTGCGGTTCACATCTCTTTGTTAATGGCATCCAGCCCCTGGCCTTGGGAACTGACTGGCGGCAGTTTGCAAATGTATGTGCTTGGCTGGGAGCCTGCAGTTCCCTTTGTCCCGGCGGCACAGGGGGGCTAATAGGGAAGCCGGAGCGTGTCATACCCGACTGCCAGAGCTTCCAAGCAGTAACATGACGGGCAACTTTTCAGACAATATCCAACATGAACATTCAAGGCTGAGCCTATTCTTCTTGTAGACACTGGTACTGACTGATTCCACATGCTGTTTTCCAGGCGCTGTTGCTGTAACAAGTTCCAGTCCTGAATATGGACTGTTCTCCATTGAATTCAAAAAGTTGGAAACTGTTTGGGATCATTAAAAGCTGCATGTCTCTGAACGTCATGTATAATACTGTAGATGTAAAGAAACAAATTATTTCTAAGGAGTTTCATATAATATACACAAAATTATTTGTGTTTATTCTACTCTGCTTTGCATGCTCTGCTCCTGGTTCTTACATGCAGCTTGTGTGTGCAATTAAACTGTGCTGGGCTACATTTTGTTCTAAGATGAAGGAGTTAAAAGAAAGTGTTTGAGATGGGAGAGATAACGGTAGAGGAAACATGCGTGATGCTTCCATTGAACTTCAAGCTTAAGGCAGGAAATTTTGTTTTTCTGGAAGCATAATTCTTCTGGGATTTGCTAGTGGGAGAGAGATCTTGTCCTTTCCAGATTCCATTCTGGGTTCTACTGCTTTCAAGTAATTAAGCTTCAGTGTCTTCCCTGCCTGCCACTCTCATTGCTTCCCTTTCAAACTCTGTGCTGGTGGATCTCATGTCATGCAAGCAAGGCAAATGGAAACATTCTCAAAGACAGATGGGCTGGAGACTTAAGGAGGGACTATATGTAGACTTGCATCTAGTTTTCTGAAGAGTGGAACAATGGCCATGGCTCACCTGATCAACTGCTAGTGATGGTCCTGCTTTGAGCATTGGACTGGGCAGCATGATTTTTAGGGATCTCTTTCAACCAGCAGTGCTCCAGTCCATGTGTTTGCTGCCTACATTTGCAATGAAGAACAATTCCCTTAAACCAGATAGTACTTGTAAATAACTTGGAAGCTCTTTGGAGTTTGAAACTTTCTTACTGCTTCTTTCCTTATTGCCAAAAATGAAACATAAAAGCATGCCAGAACAATTTATAACTAAATGACTCAGCCATCAGGTAGTGCTTTGTCCAGCACTGCCCTTCAGTCTACTGAAATGACTCCAGGGGAAACTGGCCTGAATTTCACCATTGCTTCCCTGGAAAAAAAAAATCTGCAATCTCATACCCCTGACTGCAAATGTCATCAGATGACCATGTAAGGCAGACATGTTACAGTACTACAGTTGCAGCTCCATTTTCTTCTGCCAGAAACACAGTGGCAGTAACATGTGATTTGCAAATCTGGCATACGGGCATCAGCCTGGTTGAAAACAATCAACAGAAGCCATTTCCTCAGTTCAAGTAAATATATTGACATGTGTTGACAATAAACTGATTTTGTGCACTTTTGGAAAGGCAGACGGCAGCTCACATGTTTTAAATGCTTAGTTCCTCTGAACCACTATGCAGAAAAATATCTTTCATAGGCCATATTAGGCAGCTCGACTTCCATATCTCTGGAACAGTCGTGATGTCCTCTAATTACAGTATGATTTTTACAGAGTATTCATGCTGCATTGAGCATGACAATAATATGTAAAATAATATATATGAAGCATATGTTTTAGGCTATGTGATGGACTTAGGGTTGTTAAATAATATTTTTTATCCTGTTACTTCCACATAAAATACCTAAAAGTATTAGCAAAGGCTTAGAAGCCATTTGCTGTCTTTGTTTTATCTTTAATGCATTTGTTCTTCACTGAATGATTAAATGGCATAAACATCCTCTGCTACTGTCAATAATCAAGAAACAAGCAACTTTGTAATAACTGAGGCCTCAGTCCAGCAAGGCCTTAAATATCATATTTAATTACACTGCTCCTGCTTTGAGACAAGCTGGCAGGCATGTAGGTAAAGCAGCATGGCACAGAAATCAGCTGGCAGCCCAGAATGATGGGAAGTGCCCTTTGTTGGCAAGCCCCAGCAGGGCAGCCCTGTCTGCTGGGCTGAACCACTTGCCCTGAGTAGCCAGATACCCAAACCCTGTCTCCTGGGATAGCATCACATCCTGAACTGTTGTGCAGGGTCATGCATCCCCGACATCAGGATACCCACCATGTGAGCACAGGGAGATGCTCGCATTGCCCTGGCTGCATATCATGCCAGTTGGGTTAAGCAAGGCTGGGCATCAGAATACCCTCCTTTTTCACTGGGATGCTTTCAGACTGCTGAAGAGAAAGCTGCCTCATTATAATGACAAGATGACCAGGAAAAAATAAAAAGAAAAAGAATTCCAGTCTAGTACTTCTTGTCACTAGACCTCAAGCTGAGTGTGTTCATCCGAAAGGTCACCTCCATGAAGGATTGTCTGGCTGCCCTGAGGATCAAAGAGTTAGTGACCTGTCTGGCAAATTTAGAAGCAGGCTCTGAGAGAGTGGCCTTGTGCTTGGGTTTTCTGGTAGAGAGACCACCGAAAAAAAGTCTTCTGGATCCTGCCCAGGTCTCTGCTGGAGCTTCAGGAATGGCTGTGGCCCTCCCAGGGGAAGCAGAGCTTTGCTGCTCTAATTGCAGGCTCTTCCACCAGCATTCACCTGTCAGCATAAGGTTGTGCCAGCACATCTATATTAAGTGGAAATTGGAACAAATCCCTAAAATGATTCTGTTGTAGGGATGCTGTGCCTGCATGCCTTCGAGTTCCCTACTGCTAAACTGGAGGGAGCATAGCAGTGATTTTGTTTTGTGGTGAAACTTCTATTCTTTATGGACACAATTATTTTTGAACCCATCTTAAGACTGGAAGAATGTTTTCTGGAAAGAGTCTTGATGTGGAGAAAATGACCTGCCGTGACAATAGAGTGAAGTCCTGGATCTGAGACTCAGACTTCAAATGGCCCAAAATGTGGCAGCATCTCTTGGATGTGGATGTGAACATGTAATAAACTGATGGGAAGAACGCTAAGGTTGCAACTGAAGTGCCCCAGCTCTGGGTTTGGGCAGCATTTGAAGATAAGGGAAACAGACTCGGCATGTAGTCGTGTTATCTGAGACAGAGAGTCCCTCTGCAAACAGGCTGTGATCCTATCGCCAAAACAATCATAGGGCTCTTTGCTTATATGCAGGTTTTCCAGTAAGTCCCATTTTCCCACTCCATCTCTTATCAGGGTTCACAGCTTTGGATCTGCGAGAGACCTTTTTTTATGACCAAATGGGAGTTTCTTCCCACTTCTCTGCTCTGAAGAATGCAAAAACCTTGTCACTAGAGTAAACCAGATTGGTCTTACTCACTTTCCCTTCTCTGTTCTAAAATTTTCTTTATAGCATGTACATTCTAAACCTCTCACTGAAATTCTACTTGCAAAAAGATGTGATCCTATGGCAGTCCTGTGCTGCAGCTGTTTCTGTCCAGTCACAGGGCTCCCCACACAGCCGCTGCTGCACTTGAATGCACTTTCTGAGACAAAGACCTCGGCATGTCAGCCTCCACTTTGGAAGTCCGGGATTTGGTGTCTGCTGTGTCAGAGAGACATGTGAATAAAAACAGTACCTTAAACACAAGTCCTTCACTCCTGCATAAGGCCAGTGTAATGACAGCTTATAGCACTACTGCACACAAAGATAGCTTAATGCAGCCCTCATCAACACCTTTGAAAGATTTTTATCTCGTTACTTAAATCAGTACTGACACGGGCACCCACTGTAATTGTATTTACGCCTCTAGCTGCTAATACTGCCTGGAGAGATCTGTGAAGGAAACAGACTGACTGTGCAGACAGGCTATTTGCTAAAGGCATTAATTTAGTAATTAATGAAGTGTCAGTGCAACTATTTAGCATTACATTTAGGCGTTATTTAACTTTGAGGTGGTGCTTCAGCCATTTGTTGACAATTGATGCTGCTAATGCTGAGTTGCCACCTGAAATGGTGTTCTCAGTGTACTGGCTTTGCACAGGCTACTGCCCTTTGAACATCAAGGACAAAAAAAATTGCGAATTTTGCCCGATATTATCTTGGGCTGTATTTTACAAATGAGTTCATATACATATTATATAGCAAAGCTGAGTGGAATATGTCATCTATTTTTCCTGGTGTGCGTTTGTTGGTTGGTTTGTTTGTTTGTTTGTTTTGGTTTTCTCTTATTTCTGTCAAAATTTACAGTGGTTTAGGCTTTTGTGGTCATTACAGAAGTAAAACTGAATCGGTAAGTGTCTCAGTTTTCAAAAGAAGCACTTTCAGGTAAACATTTTAACTGTATATAGAAGCCAGGTCAGTTGACCAAAAAAAGGAAAATCTTACGGGCATAATTTAAACAGTTTATATTTTCTTCCATTAAAATAAAAACAATTGCAAAAAAAAATTTTTTTCTGCAGTAACTTTATGTCTAAGAATCAGTTCTCATATGAATTACACTTTTTAAAAGTTCTCCTTTTAAGCTGCCTGAGAACAAATTCCTCACAGAAAGGAAAAGAAGAAAAAAAAGGTGCCTTTGAAGCACCAAGCTGAGGGGAATAATAGCACTTCCAGTCATCTCTAAAGGTCTTCCCCAGAGATTATGCTTTAATTTAGAAGAATCTCATGGAGTATATTCACTCTCATCTTTAGGGTCTCTCCTTAAAACTAACCAGTTTAACTCATCTAACTGCGCTCTGAAAATAAGAATGTACTCACTTGATGACATCTTTTCATTAACACAACCCTGACCTGCCCCAATATGCAAGGGAAGTGAATGGTAGCCTGTTTAAGGACAGGGCTGGGCTGTAGCAAAGAGTTAAAAAATTACGAACAGCACACTTTCTGCTCACATTTTAATGTAAAATAGTTGTGCTTGTACTTCATTTTCCCAGGCATATCCAAGCATTTGTGCATTATTTTAGGTTGTATCTGCCATAAAAAAAATGGCTTACAAGTTGTATAAGTCATTAGGGTTTTTTTGTTTTCTTTTAAAGCTACAAAAAGCCCACAGCTAGAAACACTTAAAATATTTTACTACGATTCTCCTTTCATGTGGAACTAAAGGACAAAATTCTATGCAAGGTGCATGAACTTGGTGTGATAAACCCAGAGCTCAACAGCCATTGCAGGCAAGTGGAAATCCTGGGGTTTTTTTCTATGTATTTTTATGGCTATGGTTTTTAAGATAAAATCATCTGTTACGATTTCCTCAGACCTCACAGTCAGCAAAGAAACTTGACGATGACATGCGAGACAGAACTTAGCATAAACTTGTTTTTATAAATAAAAGGGAGAAAAAAGTCCTGATTTTTATACTTTTTTAATTTTTTTCTTTATTTTTATTTTTATTTTGTAAGCACTTAACTTGCCCAAATTACAGTGGTGGCTATTTTGTTTCAGTCTCATTGGCAGACACATTTAGGATTACCCACACTCCATCTGAAACGATGCAAATGACTTTCCCAAGCTATTTGCAAAGTGTGTGGAACATTGCAAGCGACGAGGTTTTACTATCAGCATGATTGAATTCTTTTGCAGCACAAGAAAGCAACTAGTTATTTTACTGTGCCAGAAGATTGGTAACTATTTATTTACACATTTATTATCTGCTCCACTCTGAGAATAAAGAATGAGCCTGAACTACAAAAGCTGAGCCTGCATGAAGGCACATCAGTCTCTCCACACTTCTGCTGTCAACCCTATTATGGAGGAAACATTATTCAAACTGCAGGCTCCAAACTCCCAGGTAACTGGAGACAGCAGGAAGCTCTGTTTGATATCAAGTATATTCTTTATCGACCTTTTTGTTGTGATGGGAAGAAATGATCGAACTTTACTTTCATCTTGCTCTGTCCTCACATCACCCAGTAGGTGAATTGCTTTATTGGTGAGCCTTGGCCAAAAGCTCTTTGATATACGCTGCCCTTTGCAGCCATAAATTTTCCATCTTTCAGACTAAGTTTGAGACTTTCCCTGTCCTGTTATTCTGTCCTAAGTGATTAGATGCTCTTGTCAAAATGAAAGATGAGCTTTTAGGAAAACTCTTAGCCCTCCCCTAGGTACCATAAAATAGCCATAATTTGATTTTCCTAGAACTGATGAAAGTTGTGGGTTTCAGACCAAGGTCTGTCATGTGGATGCTGAGCCTCACACCAGCACAGCTGTAATACAGAGGGATGCTGAGCTCCTCCCCGGAGGCATGTCCAAGCTGAGACCTGGGGCATGCTGGACATGATCTCCCACTGTCCCTGTGCCAAGCAGTGTCCTCTGGCCAAGGCCTGCCCGCTCTCCCACCTCTTACAGTGCCCCTCTGGCCCTTGTCATACCCCTCTCCAGCTTGGCTTTCCTGCCAAACCCACAGCCAGAGCTGATGGGGAAACCTAGTCAACAACCATGCAGCATGATGTTTGGATGCTTCTGGAGTGCCACAAGGCAGGGAACTGCTCCCAGACTCTGTGGCTGACCCACAGGATGGAGGAGGGTTAATGGTCCCTGCCATGGGGAGCAAAAAGCAGCCAACAGCCACCCTGTCTTGCACACAAGGCTTCAAGAGGATCCCTGTCCTGGCACAGAGACTTTCCGTGTGGCCTTGAGCAAGTATCTTAAAAATCCTCATGATCCAGCAGCAACCTCCAGGTCTTCAAAGGTGTGAGCTGAAGCTCCGTGCGTCTGGACAGTTCATCCTCTGCTCTGATCCACCTCTATAGCATGTGGAATATGGCAACTAACTCCTCCCTATCCTGCTGTCTGGAGGGGTCTGGATTCTGCGCACCACGGATTACAGAGGGCTATTTCCCAGGGACATCATGAGAAGAGCTAGTCAAGAGCTGACAGCATCTTGCCTTCAAAGTTAGATGTGTGTAATTTAATAGAGAGAACCAGGGAACCTTTATTTATTTCTCTCATGGAAAAGACTAATGAAAATAATTTTTCTCTGTCTTGCCAAAATATTTTGACAGCTTTTGAGTATCCATTAAAAATTAAAACATAAAATATTGCATGAAAACTAAGCATAACAGCCTTTCAAATGAAAATAATACTATTGTGTGAACATTTCTGCTCAGACAGGAGTTTTTGAAGAAAGCAGAAGGCCAAGACTGTCTGAGAAGAGCTGGCAAAGCCATGCTGTGGCCTGACCCCCAGGCTGCCGTGGTTTTACCCTCTCTGTGAGTCAGATGCTTGGTGGTGGCTGGAGGCTATAGGCAAATGGGAGGTCCTGAGTTAGGCTGTGTAGTTCTCTACTCCAGGGCTGGCTGCACACCATGCACGTCTCAACTAGAGCAGCCTAAAGTCTGCTCCTAATTGTGATACCTGCCGGTCCTCCTTGAGACTTTAAAAAAGAGCCAGAAATAAATGTGTTCACACATCTTTCAGCAATTACATCAGAGAACTATGTGAGGAATGACAAAGTTAATTGATCCACCTGTCTCTGTGTTGCTGAAGTATCCTCCTGGTATGAGGATCATGGAGCTGATTAACCAGGTTTTACATGGTGGTGGTGAGGATTCTAGATCTTTACAGCTGAGTACATCCTTAAGCAGTAGTGTGCAAATGGTAGTCTGAAATGATATTAATTGGCCGAAATACAAATCCCACATATTCAGCAAAGGTTGATTATTGGATGGCCTACATTTGAGATTAATACTGCTTTTAAAAAGTGGGCCAGATCTTTTCTTTGCAGAGCCCCTGACGCCACAATGCCTGCACAAATTCCTCATGTAACAAGTTGCTCTCACACAGTACCACTTCAGCCCATTCCTTCCCCAGTTTCCAAGTACTGTTTCAGCTTCTCTGAAAATGCAGACTGTGCCCTCTGTCCCTGTAAGATGCCAGCATCCTGTCAAAATTAACCTATTAGTTGATTATTTGCTTTTGAATAGGAAATGAATAGGAATGTCATTCAGTGTTTCTAAGCCAGAGTGGCAGAAAGGATGCTTTCCAGATGAATGGAGGTCATTGTGCAGGATCTCTGGCATGGGACTGAGCATACACGTTGGAAACCTTAAACTAATGTCCTTTGCTGTAAGAATAAGGGCCATCCCCTTTGCTCAGGGTGTTGATGGAGACCATCATACTTAGAGTTTCTGTTTTTCCTAGAGGACATGTTTCTGATCTCGGTTTTGGCAATTTGATATTGAGATTACTTCTAGCTGAATCTGGTGCTGGTGCTGCAGAAGAAAAGGGATGAAGGGGACCAGAGTGAGCCCACCGGCTGTCCACTTAAACCCCGTCACTTTTGGCAGGCAAGCTGCTGCTCAGAGAAGGCTGGCTGTCAGCTGGCCATGCTCAGCTGGGATGGCTGGGTTGACCCCAACCGTGCTGTGAGGACTGGGAACCAGCAGGCTGCCCAGTGCCAGTGGCACCCAGGCTAAGCGCTCTGGCCAGAGCCCTCAAGAATGGAGTGGGTCCTTCAAAAGGCGACCAACCTTCGACCTGCAGTCATCATTTTGGCCATCAGGTCAACAGTTGTTCCACAGAACATTGGCAATTGTCTTTCTCCTTGTGTCAGGAGGCTCTTGAAACATTATACGAGGATAATTAAGTGGTGAATAAGGGTCAGTGTGGACAAATAAATCAAACTGATAGTTTGAACACAGACTGATTGAGCAAAAACAAGGAATTGTGCCATGCCTGTTAGCGCTGCTCTTGATGTTAACTGACTTTAACATTACATCCAAAGGCAGCAAGTGGGAAAGCTTTGTGAGGAATCAAAAGCTGAGCAAAGAGACATGGGCTTTAATTGTTCAGCTTTATTTTTGAAATAAAGACATGCAGTGCATCAATTTAGCTGACTTTAATGGACCACAAAACTGAACCTATTCTTTAAAATGCTAATTGAGTTTGAAGATTCTCGTCTCTCGCAGAAGAGGGATGCAAAAAATGCCAGTGCCACATTCAGACGTGTCGGAAGCTGTTGTACAGTTTCATTCAAAGCAAGTGGGTGAAGCACATACCATTAGGCAGGAGGAATGTGTTCATGTAACACAATAATCTATTCACAGAGTAGATAACATCCAGGGAAATAACCTCTGTTTATACAGTTTCATACAAAGGAATATGTCTTTGTATATACTATAATGTAAAACCGATTTGTGGGTCTTTAATACAATTGATGTATTGCAAACCTCCAAGGTGCATGAAAGCTTTCTCTCTCAAATTCCCCAAAATAAAGGTAATTAATGTATTTTAAGGGGAAAAAGAAAAAAGGGCAGCCAATCCTTATTACTCTTTGTTAAGGGAACAATATGTCCACAAGTTCATGTGTTTCTAAGGAAAAAACACAATTGGACATGGGGATATAGAACATACCTTTCACCCTGTCATCTCTAAAAAGAGAACTGTGTACAAACCATAATTAAGGTGATACATCTAAAGAAGGAAAGCTCATCTTTTCATACATACTAGTAATGTTCTATTAAAACCTAGTCAGTGTCTTTCTACACTACTAAATTTCCTTAGCTGCACAGATGGCCATTATTTCAGTAAATTATTGATACTAAACAATTATTGTAAAAACAAATTCTGAAATTAAAAATGAAGATTGAAAGAATGCAGCTTTCTCTTTTGTTTATGTAACATTCATTCTCGCTAAAGCAGACTTTTCAGCCAACATTAATGATGTCATTATTATCTTCTTTCTTGCCCATAAGGTACTGTGCATGGCATGTTGCAGACACACAAAATGTGTCTGCCCAAAATACTTCACAGTCTAGCTCAGACAAATTTAAAATACAGACCTAGTGAAATAAATTTCACAGCTTTCATGTGTTTAGGATCTCTTATTTTTTTCTACTGCAGATCATTAAAGAGTATCTTTGCATGTTATTTATTTCTGTGCTGCAGAAACTTTCCTTCTGACTGGGTTCCCACAAATTTATTATTGCTGGGTTTTCACGCTGCAAGATGCGGAATTATTTCTGAGGCAGGACGATATGAATGCTTCAGCATAGGGAACTGACACTTTGCATCGCAACTGGACCATACAAAGGCAAGTAAGTTATAAGGGATAAATTTAACGATAAGCATGTAAAAAAATTCTATGGGAAATGTATCTGTGTGGCTACATGAATTACGAGGGTTTGCCAAGAAAGGTGTAATGGATTATGGTGGAGGATGAAGGGGAGCTCCCACCATATCCAATCAGCCTTTTACTTAAAGGTCAGGACATTCTGTCTGGGTCCACTTGAGTTTTTGATTCTGCCGTTTCACTATTCAGTGGCACAATGTAACTGTCAGTCTCAACAACGGTTCCTCGAGCCACTGGCTCCACTGCTCACAGGGCAACACACAATATTTCACAGCCACAAAACAATTCACTGTCTGCATAGGCAAACCATATGATTTCCATGGGGAGCAATATTGACACACCCTACTGAGCGCTCTTAAGGGAACTCTTAAAAGAGTTACATCTTTAAAAAAAAAAAAAAAAAGAAAAGAAAGAAAGCAGGCGTATGGCTCTACTATTCTTCTCTATGACTAAGCTACCAAATAGCATTTTAATGTTGTGTCTCCATGAAATGAAGTTAAATGCAGATATTCTCTAAACCTTCTATACCCTTTCTCATTTGTACCAGAGACAATTTTACTGCTATGCAAAATCTTTTTGGACAGTAAGTAATATTAAGATAGACACTAGAAGAAAATGTTGCACATGAATGATGTTCTGTTTGGATTTTCCCCAGTGAGTATTTACTGTGTTATGTTACTCATTTCCAGCTCTAAGATAAATCCAGAGACTGGTACAAATTTATAAACACTGAGGACCCTGCCGATGGTGTGTGAAGTACTGTGACGCTGGGGTTCTGCTGTGCTGCTTGCAGAGATAACTCCTCTTTGGGGAAAGTTACCTGCAGGACGATTTGTGAGCACCAAGGATATTTGCTGTGACACAGCAGAAGGATGTCCTGGAAGTCAAGAGAGAGGAACCAAATGTAGAAGCAAAGAGTAGATCTACCAAGAGATGAAGAATCACTGCAGAAATCTAGGGACTCAGCTGCTCTTCGGAAGCCCTTTAACTAGGCTTGAAGTATTAAACTCCTGTACCTTGCTTAAACAAACTTAATGTGTTGGGTAGGGTGTAGAGCCACCTGTCCCCACCTACCAGCAGGCCACTGCTTGGGCTGGTTTTCTGCCTGACATTCTCGGCACTGCCATATCTTTTCGGAACTGAATTTTCTCTCATTGCCCCCACTGCACTCTCAGTTCTATTCAGATCATGCAGCCAACTGCAAAATGGAAACAGCATCAGACTATTGTCAATGTCTTGCTTTGGCCCCTGATTTCAGGGGAAGCAACATCCTGATGCCACAGAGAAAGGAGAGAGGTGAGGGCTGCCTCACCAAGACACAGAAGCAGAGTTCTGCATTGCCACAAGGTGAGATCCTGGGCGCTGTGCTGGCTGTAGACACCCAACTGCCAAAGCAGTTCAAGGAGTGCAGGTTTGCTTGATGCCTGGTCTACTATCCTGGGTGGGCCACCGTTGCAGTGTCTGTGTGGACTATGGTGTTTGTGCACTACAGAGAGACATTTCTTGGAAGAATTGCACTAGGGTGGTAACCTTGACTTGGCAGGCACCTTTCCAACCCTTGCACACAGTGTCTTGTGCTCACATGAGGCATGGCTCAGCAGAGGCTGGCTGCTGTGCTGAGCAGGGAGGCTGGAGCAGAGTGATGGCTAGGGCTGCCATGCCTGTGCTAGCTGACTGCATTCCTGGGGGCCTGGAGATGTCTCAGTACTGGAAAGCCACCTTGCCAAAAGGGCAGGTAACCCAGATGACCTGGACCTGTTTTGACCTGCAGTCTCAGGTGATTTTCCCCTGCCAGCTGCCTCCCTTCTAGCTTAAACATCACCTCTACCACCTGGAGAGGGCATGTTGTGCCATACAGCTCCCTGACTGCTGGCAATCCACAGCCCCTCTGAGGATAAACAGCTTTGCAGCAGCATGGTCTGAGTCTTCAGCAAAGACATACTTGGGTATCTCCTGCTCACAGTATTACACTATCCTATGGTTGAAAAGCTTCCCACTGTTAAAAGTGGGGATAAAATAGTCTGGCTAAGAGCTCAAGCAACTCTGATTTTTGTTAAAAACATTGTGTTCTGATGCTTCCAGAGCAAAATACTGCAGGACTGGCTTTTCATTTTCCCTTGCTGATAAAGCTCTACATGGAGTTTTAGGGTTTCCTGGGTTTGGATTGCCTATTTTTTTTTACCCTGGAAAATTACTATAAAGCAGAATTTTTTTTTCTCCTGATGAGCTTCACTTGCATTTCAGCCATCTGTTGCCTGGGCAGTCCCAGCCAGGGCTGGTGACAGTGTGATATAAAGGTCCCTTCTGGCCTTCAAAGCTCTGAAACTGGTGTGG
The DNA here is from genome assembly GCA_013399695.1 of Formicarius rufipectus. NCBI lineage: Eukaryota > Metazoa > Chordata > Aves > Passeriformes > Formicariidae > Formicarius > Formicarius rufipectus. The sequence goes on along the minus strand of VXAU01000575.1, from coordinate 1,090,123 downwards.
CAGGATTTTGCTCAGCAGTGAGAGCAGGACATCCTTGGCATCTCAAGTCAAGCTATATAATGTGATAATTTTGCTTTGTCAAGTAGAAACTTGGTCCCTAAAGTTTGCACCAAAAATGGACTGCAGACACTACAATGAATATAATTTAATCATCTGCAGAATTTTTTTATTTTTCTTTTCTGTTCCATGCAGTGGACTTTGAGGTGTACTATGGTATCTCTTTTCCTTCCCATTTGAAAGGGTTTGGCACGAAGGAAGAATGTTCTACACTTGTTTTGCATTGGTTTCCAGGTGAGACATATTCAGTTTATAAGAAAAAAAAAAATTTTTATTCTTTTTCAATCTGTAGACGAATGTGAAAGTCAGGCTGACTTCACATATACCAACAGATTTCCATCAGTTCCACAAAAAACAGTTCCTCCAAGACTCTTTTGCTAAGTTGCTCTCTTGGATGCACAGAATTCCACCTCTCTCCCTGGGCTGTGTTAGTTCTGCACTGTGAATCAGGATAAAACAGCGTAAAATTCAGTAAAATCAAGAGTGTTTGCTATTTAAAAGTGGTACTTAATACTCATGAGCTATTGTCAGGTGGGGAACATACAGTCTGTGGCTCAATATAGCCTGTGACTTCATCTCATCCAGCCTATCATCAGCTGGCAGAAACCCCTCTGCTGATCACTGCCGGAACAGTGTAAGTTACATTAATCCATTGACTGCTCCAAATTTAGTGGGGAGCTGAGACTCAGCAAATCCTGGAGATGAGCAAGATCATCTGAGATGTGTCAGTAACTCTCTAACACCTGACTTTTTACACTGTGTATACAGTATCAAAGCAGAAAAAAATTCACTTTACTCTCCGGTTATCCAGGATTATAGTGTTTGTTATCAAGCAATCAAATGCCACTACAGTCAGAGAACATAAAAGGTCCAATAGACCATGAGTTCTGAGTTCTTGTAAAACTCCTTACAACAATTATAATACACTTCAGAGTTCCCTGTGCTGCTTCTGGAATGGGAGGAAAAGAAAAATAAAAAATAGGATAATAAATAACACTAGAAGCCAAATACACATGTATGTGCAGTGCAGCAAGAGCTGGGTTATTTATGAAAAGAACATAGCTGTAAATAGACTTGTTTCTTGTCAGGAGGAGTATGGTCAAAATATCTCCTACAAGATGGGAAAACTTGCATGTGCAACAGTCCATGACAAGCACATGTTGTGCTAGACAACTCCGTGCTGGAACAGTGCTTGCCTGATGGACATTCAGCGTTGCAGTGATTTGTGATGGTAACGGCTCTGTCTGTCGCCTTCAAGCCCAGGCAGCAAGAGACAGGCACATAGTGGCTCCAAGGGTTGTAAGTTATTTCTTGTCATCTGGGAGCTGGTCAGCCTTGCTGTCTTGCCTGAAGCTTCTCCTCCCCCTCAGGTGGGTCCCACAGTTTTGCCTGGCAAGGGAGGTAGGTGATGCCTGTAAATCTTGATTGAAATTGCCCTAACAGATCTGTGAGGCTACAATAACACAGATGCTGTGAGCCTTGCTTCAGATGGCAATTACCTAAGCTTTCCGTGATTAGTAGGCAGCTGTCAGTCTCAAAGGACAGCATTCCCTCCATGTATTTTTGGAGTGAATCTGGCCCTGTGGTCACAGTCCTGAGGCACCTCACAACCTGATGTGTATTTTTACTTGCAGGTACCCTGTGGTGGTGTAGGACTTTTCTTTGTGGTTCCCAGGCAAAGAAACCGTGGCTGTGCCAACACTACCAGCTAGCTACAGGGCTAAGTCCCAGGTTCCCCTGATGCTGAGGTATCTGAACGAGATGCTCAGGGTTTTTTTCCTGATTTCCACGCCTGACCATACATCCTTGATGTTTTCAACATATGTGTTCTCATTAAATCCTCATGCATCCCCAGGTTGCTCCAGCTTAACTTTTGCTAAGTGGCTGAGCAGGGGGTCTTCTCTCCTTGGTTGGCATTCTACTCCCCTGTTTTTCAGCCAGAGTCCTCCACTCCAAGATATAATTTGTTCTGTGTCCCCGTCAAACCAAAGAGGAGCAGCATTGCAGTGTATCTTCTGTGTGGGAAAATCCCTGGGACTTGCCCTGTGAGGACAGAGCTTTTCAGCCCTAACCAGATTTGCAGTATTATTGCTGATGTGCGATACCTTGTGCCCCGCCCATCTTCAGAGCATGATGGATATGTGATATCAGATGTCCTCTGAACTGCTAGTCAAAGAACAAAGAACAGCTCTAAGCTGCAATTCCTCAACAGTGGAAGGGAGCTCTGCCATTAACTTCCCTGAGAGCAGAAGTGGGCACAAAGTGCATGTATCTGTTTTCACCATGATTTTTAAAAGCACATTGATACTGTACACTACAGAATCTTTCCTGTATGTGTTGCCTATGAATTTTCTCAACACCTTTGGGCTTCACAATGTCACAGAGATGCAGGAATGGTGTAAAAGACTAAGTTAAATACATGGCAATGCTCTTTTTAAAGCCATAATCGTGTTAGTTCTTGGCACGCCTTCCTCCAGCAAAATGACAGAAGCAAGCATACACCAGACAATTTATTTCCACCTGTGCATGCCTGTTCATTAAAACCATTAAAACCAGTCAAACCTTTAAAAATGCTCTAAAAACATGTGAATGTCAGGGGTGAGAGAATGGCAGGTAAGAGAAGGGGGAGAAGAAGGCTAGAAAATTCTCTGACAGAAAAGCACCAGTTCTTCTCTACATCTTCACATGTTCAGTCTCAGGGATGCATGGAACTCTTTAATTTATACTCCAAAGCCAGGTAAAAGAGGAGCTGCCATGCAGCAGGCCAGTCACTGGGCAGCACTGCACTTCAGCTGGCACTGTATCTCCAGTATGAGCTCTGGGAAGGCTGAAATGCCAAAGAATAGCATATTTCAAAAAGTGTTTTATCTCTCACACCTGTATTCCCCTCCTCAGAACCAGCTTAACATCTCCATGAAAGTAAAATGTGGTGGTGAAATATGTTGATCTGGAAAAATCTGTAGCTCTGATCTGCATTATCAGATGCATTAGTTTGTTTTTTATTATTTCTGTGCTGAATCAAAGATATACATTTTCTCTGTCCTTTTGATTTAAACATATGATTTTTATATACACTAAGGACACATTAGACCACTCTGAAAGCACAGAGGGGCCTTAATATGAGAGTAAATTATTTTTTTATACCCACTTTAAGGTCTATTTATTCTAATTGAGCAAAATCCTAACTCTGCTGTAAATGAGTGGGAATTTTGCCACTGATTTCAGAGGCTCCGGGATTTTGCCCAAGCGCAGTATAAAGTGATTCATATAGAAGTGGCCACCAGTTTTTTTATTAGAAATTGTCATCTAAAGGTACAAAAATCCCCCAAGGTTTGTGCTGCATTCTTTTTAGGCAGTACTGGAGCATTCACTGTTTCCTGCTTTAAAAAAAATAAAAATAAAAATCAATTAAATGTCAGAGTATTAGCACACTCCCTTGTTGCCCAGAGGGATTCAGGGAAGGGTGGGAGGTGAGTGAATCTTGCTCACTGCTTGCATCAAAAGGCATTCAGTGTATAACACTGTACAGAACAGAATATAAAAAAAACAGTCCAATTTATCCCATAACATGGTGCAGGAGAGAATGTCTCCCCAGGGCGCCCGTATGCCAGGCTGCAGAGTGCCATCCCTGGGCTCTAACAGATGCCCAGCAGAGAAGCTCCAGGCCCTAAACCTCACCATAGTCTCTTGTGTTAATGAGGACTCTTGATGCAGTTTAAGGTACACTGGTGAGCAGCCCTAAATCAAAGCTCGTCCTGCTCAGGAAACAACCCAGTGGCTGCAGAGTCGGGTCTGTTTGCATTCCAGATGTGGTGCCTCCAGCCTCCCTCTGACCAGCATTCATTTCTGCACTCCACAGCTGGTCCATGTAAATGTGCCATATTGCAGCCCATCTGCTCAGAGAGTGCACAGTGGCACATCTCTCTCTGACAGTGGACCATTTTATTGAATGCTATAAATATTGAAATTCATAGGCATGAAGCAGCAGATTTTTAATGTTACTTAGAGAGACATTTGAGCCACAACCTTTGGCAGCAGCACACGCTGCTAGTATCTCAGTACACTGCACGCCATTTGGTTCAGACTCATGAACAACTTTTCCAGAGATTTCATGGCTCTCCAATCCCAGGTAAAATGGAGTACAGACCCTGTGGGATGATATTTAGTGTGAATGTCACCCTGCATACAATGTGCATTTGGGATATGGACTTTCCAGCCCTGTGCTGTGTTAAACCATATGTTAATGTTTTCATACTCAGAAAAGATTAGATCAGGGACCAATAAAGTTGCAAAACTACAAATAATAGGCTAACCAAAATGAAATGTGAGGTATTCCTAAGCCTAAGTGTTGGGTTTTTTTCTCCCAAAGTCTCTGCAGTTTTTGTTTTGTTTTGTTTTTAAATGGATGCACTCTGTTTTGCAGCAAGAAACTTGCACATTCATATTTCATAAGCTAATACATGTAAATTTTGTATTAGAGTGTAAACATCTCTATTAATTTGAAATTCATGGCATCTGATCTGGAGCAGAAGCAAAACACCACTCTGCAGTTTTCTATTTGTCAAGTAGTCCCTAGTAAGTGTTCAGTGAGTTGTAAAGAGACAAACTGCAAACTAGGATAAACATATTTATTATTATTGATGGATTTTTTTTTTTATCTCTTGCCAAACCAACAGTTCTTGCAGAGCATTAGGAACTAGCCTTTTCCCCTTTGGAACTAAAAGGAATTTTTTGTCTACATTAATTAGAGAAGGATCAGACCCTTAATGAAAGCAACTGCATTAAAAATAGAGAACATATTTGAAATTCTCTAAAATGCTTTGAAAAAAATCATGTTCATTTTTATATGTGGTGTTGAGCCTGCCATGACATCCACAATGTTTTCCTCTCCTGGAGCTGTTCATGCAGTAAATAACATTGTGCTGGCTGGGCAGTGGCTCAAGGAGTGAAATGGGACATTTGCTTTATTTAGAGGTGTGAATCCCAGCTTCTGTGACAAGCAGGATAAAAAGTTTTCTGAGCATGTGGAGTAAAGTGGGTACTGGGGGAAAAAAAAGCAAAGCAAAAAAGACCTGCAGAGGATATTATCTCGGCATGTACATTTCTCGAAACGGCACCACTTTTTAAGTTCGCTTCATTATCTCTTTTGCAGTTGCTCCATTGTCTTCATTATAATTTAAAAAGAGGCAAGAAAGACAGCATCTTTAATAGTGCAGTCATACTGTTTGGTCAATAAGCGGTGTCACTGCTCAAGCCAGTCCCCCAGTTTCCAATCAGCAGTGTTATGTAAGGTGGCAGGTTAATAAATGCGACACACTGAAATCATTTGTACCAGATTATCTCTCCTTCCAAACTCTGACAGATGCTAGGTCCAGCTGGTAAAAAAAGTTTATAGGCGAGTTGGATCTGGGGCCTTCACACACTCCACAATGTTGGCTACCAATGCTTGTTTTAATGAGTCACGAATTGCCTGTTTATCTTCTGCTCCCTGCTGTTTCTGCATTTTCTCTTCCAGAACAATCCTAGAAACACATGCTGCTACAGACGCTGGAGCAATGTGTGTAGACATTTGAGCCAAATTATTATAAAGAACTCTTTCTTCTTGGGTATTTAAAAAAAAAAAAAAAAAAAAAAGCGAGAATTACACATTGCCGAGCAAATCGCTATCTCAGATGTTCGCTGTGACATGCTCAATATGGCCTACCAGAGAAAGTTGGAGACATTTGAAACCTTAACAACTACACAAAATGACACTGTAATTGGCGGGTTTTGTTGTTCATGTTCTGGCTCTGTGAAAACTGCTCTAAACACTTTGTTTAATGATGTTACATTATGACAACACATGGCTTCTATAGAGCAAGTCATCACATTGAACACGCGACATCACAGTAAGGCAGTGGGGGACCAGTGGGGCTCAGTGTTGGGGAGATAGAGGTGTGCCTACATGTGCCAGCATACACACATGTACACACAGGGAAAGAGAGGCAGCCCAGGGCTGATGCACTCCCATAGACAGGCTTCTTTGCCCATCCAGAAGAACTGCCGGCTGTGGGGTGCATGGGGCACTCACCCCCTGTGATGCAACAGTTTCCATCACCCTCTGACTCTTCTGCTGCTGCGGCTGTAGCCCTGTTATTTGGTCAGGCCAGGCTGACCCAACAGAGCACTGCCTGATGCACAGGGTGGCTGTGAGCAGCTGTGGTCCAGAGCTGAGACTGTGTGCCAGAAACGGCCAGGCTTCAGGGCAAGAGACTGCATGACATTTCTATGCAGGTCATGTTGCCTGCAACATAATCGAAGAATATTTAGTTGCTATGGTCCTGTTTAAAGGAGATTATTGTTGTACTCTCTGAAACAATGTGCACGCATGGCACACAATGCAGGTGCAAGACAGACCCAGGACCACAGAGATGCCCTGTGTAACTGCATAGGGAGCCCAAAGATAATCATGGTCTGAGCCCACCACTGCAGGTTCTTCTTGTGTTGTGTGGTGACATGCTTTATCCCTCTGATCCTGCAGGAGACCTTCTGTCCAAAGGCATGCAGGCTCTCCATGCAGTGGTGAGGGGTACATGCAGGAGGGCAGTGGCACAGGGTATGCTTAGGAGGGCTGGCTGGGCTTCCGGTAGATTCTTGTGGAGCAGAAATGGACAGGTAGGGATCATTCATTACACACTGCAGCATAGTTCTGTACCACATCCATTTTGTCTGTGTGCACTGAGCAGCCAGGGCAAACCACCACATCTGCTGAGGGCCCAATGATGTGACTCTTAACACAGCCTCAGCTTCTTTGGGCATGCTGAAAGCAGCTAGTTGGAGCACCTCTACAGTGTCACAGGAAATGTCCACTAGCTGTATCTTTTGCACTTAGCATTGCTTTGCAAGAGGCTTCAGCAGCTTCTCCTCCGTTTGCAGGTTTTACAGGGTTTCCCTGCGTGTTGTCTGCCTGACTGAATGGCCTCCCTGGCATCCTCAGATAGAAAATAGCGAGGAACCCATTTTTGCCAGTGCTTCTGGTTATTAATAGAATGTTTCAAATTTGTCTGTTCTTTGCACATGAGAAACTGCATGGTCATTTGACAGACGTTCATTTAACAGAAATTCACCAATTTTATACCCAGCATCTAGGAAAAACAACGGATGTCGTACTCTGTTTAACAAAACGTATGCTAGGCAGAGTCCATCCTCTGTGCTAGCAAAGTGAGTCACTCCTATCGATCACTCACTGTCATGAAGCTCAAGAAACCACTGTAATGCTGTAAGATGATTTGTTTGCAGTGGTAACTTTCAGCTAAAATGGTACAGTTCTCCCATATAGCCAAGATGCAGTTATTGCCAATGCTGCCTTACATCTGCCTCGTCTTTCTATCTAGCTGTTTTAGCAATATGCTAATGACAGGAAGAAAACATACATATAAAATATTGCAAGCATCAAGACATGGAAGGAGAAGGTAAATTTGACTCCCAACCATGAAATCTTATTCTGCAGTTGCTTTCTTAATGGCATCTCTTGAGGTCAGTGGCTTTGAATTCTCCCAATTGTATAGGGTCACTCTGGCAGCATTGACCAAGTAGAAAAGATTCAGCCAGGGGAAACAATGGCAGAAGTCACCCTTTAAATGTCCTGCCTTCTATATCATGCAATTGATTCCAAGGCTCCCCACCACGATGTCACTGTTTGACCAGTTTGCTTTAAAACAGCTTAATTAGCTGAAAGAAAAGCTATGTCTGAGCATGTTTGTGAGAAAAAAACAAAAAGCTCTAGCCTTTCAGAAAGCTCATGCTCTGTCTTGTCGGAAATCTCTGGTTCTGAAATGAAACAACATTCCTTTCATACAGAGTTAAGTCCCTGACAACAAATTTTCCCGGACTGGGGAAACAACTGATCGTGCTGCATGCTGATGCCGGCAGATCTGGTTTGGTTTGGTTTGGTTTGGGGAGCTGAGTGCTCTGCACCATTGTTAACTGCAGAGGTGCTGTGGAAGGAGATCATGAGAGCCCTAAACTACTCAATGACTCCTGGTTTGAGAGGCAGCTGAGGCTGACTGCTTCAGTATCTTGGTGCCACTTGTGTGTTAACATCCGGGCCATCAGCTGTAGAGGGTTTGAAAATGCAAGAGGCCTTTAAGTGCTTGAAACCAACTTTTCTTATGGAGTTCTTTGTTTTCTCAAATCCCAGGTACAAAGCAGCCCAAAAAATTGGGTAGGAAGAGAACTGATAGGAGAGGGAGGCAAGGCTCCTGATGTTTGCTGGGAAGAAACTGGAACCAGAGGTCCCAGTCCTGCCTTACTTAGCCCAACCCATAGAAAGCATTGTTGCCTCAGGACCAGGAGGCATTAAAATGCTCAGTGCAACAAGTGATACAGCTGCTGCAGTAAAACCCAGAAGGGTGTACTGCACTGCTTTTGGTTTCCTCGTTTGCTCTCTGAGGTGCAGCATTTGGAGAGAGAATGTCAAAATACAGCCTTTGGTCTGCTACATGTTCTTTCCAGCAACCAAATATCTCCTGAAGGAAAGATCATGAGCCTTGAGGATCTTTGTTTTCTGTTGGTCATGGCAGCACGTCAGCATTACCAGGTTTCTGCCTCTCCTGCAGGGTAGGGAGAGGTATGAGTAATTTGTGCAAGGCTTTAGGAAGAATCGGTTTCAGAGATGGCTCTTCTGCAAAAGATAAAGGCACAGATTTTCTGTTCATTCTGTTAATCCACATTCCTTGTGAGGCATTTTTGTGTGTATTTATGTGTTGTGCCTAGCTCCAGACCTGATGGAAAATATGGGAACCCAGCATCAGGGGTGAATGGGGGAGTGAAGCACATAATGCCAGAGCATTCAGTGAAAAAGTAAAACTTTGCAGAATCAAGGTCTTGGTGTTATATCAACATTAGTGTTACTATTGTTATTAGTCTTGGTGTTATAGTATTTTGACATCTTCTCATCCCTGTCATTTATTTTCCTGGGCATTTACAAAAATTTTCAGTCTATTGCAGCTCATTTGTTCATGTACAAAACAGAAAAAGGATTTTAAAATAATTTTTATTTCATTACATGAAGGATTCTGACTCAAAACAATGTGAAGATATTTGAAGATACATTGCTGAATCAAATGCTTTAGTTAAAATATTGTCCATGTAAATGCTTTTTTTAAAAAAAAAAAGAAACAAGCCCAAACATATTTAAATTCATGCACTTATGTTTGAAACAATATCCTGCTGAAGATGAAATGTTTATCAGTGTCTTTTTTTCTTTCTCAGCTTTACAGAAAGGTGAAGGAAAGGATGATTAAACCAGAAACGAAGTCAGTAATTAGCAGTATAAATCTCTCAGTGATTTCAGGAGGTCATGAAATTAACTGGTACAGGCTTCGGACACATCTGCTCTTTTGGCAAGTGGTGCCCTCCATGAGTCTGCTCATTGGCTCGCACTAACCATACGATGGGTCTCAGGGAACTTATTTGCACTCCCTGAGCTAAACACAGCACAGCAATGAAACCCTACCATTTCTAAAATGCTGCAGCACGTACAAGGGCTGAGCACTCCTGGTAACTGAGACGCAGTCTCGCACGGTTTGGAAGCACTGCACTGTCATCCTGGGATCCCTGGAGGGAGGGGGGGCATGAAAGCTTGTTATGTGTGGCTGAATGCTGCTTCGCAAGGCTCAGATTCAGGAAATTATTTGGAAGTATAGAGAAGAGGGACCTGGTTGCCACGCTGCAGGCTGCTACCAGGAAGGGGGCTCTATGCCCACAAGCCAGCAAGGAGAGCCCCAGCAGCAGAATTACTGGTTGGTTTTCAGTTTGGCCACGGCTTCGGTCTCCTGATGGCGGAATAGCAGAGAAATAAGAGCTAAGTACCAGAAATAAGGAAGCAGAGACCAGGGAAAGGGAGGAAACCAACAGTTCTGTCTCCTTTCAGCCTCAAAATATAAGGGAGCATTGCAGTGTTGTATTACATCAAGTCTTGTCAGCTCGTGAGTCAGGCCAGAGGTCAAGTGCCTGCTGCAAGCACTTCTCTGGGCTGCTTGTCTGAAGTAAAGCATTCACTTCATTGCCTGTGAGCAGGCAGGTAAAAGCAGTCACAAAAGCTGTCAGTCAGACATGTGCTTGCCTTTCTGTAGCTATTGTTAAACAAGTAACTCTTAGGTTCTGAATTGACTGTTCAGCCCACTTTGGAGGATGGACTCTGAGCTGCTGTTCCAAGGCATAAAATGTGGGACCCTGGTCCCTTTTCACAGTATTTTGTTACATAACTTAGAGTTATGACTGTGCTGTGCTGCAGCAACCAGAAGCAGCAGTGCTGTCTGCAACCATCAGAGCAGGAAGGGCTGACTCTATCTGGGCTGACTCCTAATTCATAAAGCAAATTCAGCTGGCAACTTGGACATTCTCATGTTTGTTTAGAAATCCCAGAATCAAATCAATTACAGAATGTGTAGCTGTATTTCCAAAGACATGTGCTTTAAATGCAACAACCTTAGACTTAGGCTGAGCTCCCATACCTTGGGGAGAATTCTAGGGAAGACAGTGTAGCAGTAAGTGGGCACATGAGGCTCTTGGAAAGCCAGCAGTGTTTGCTCCCTTCCTAATTTCTCTGCAAACCTCTAAAGTGCTGAGGCCATCAGTGCAAAGGCTGTCTGTGGGACCAGAGTGGGGCTAACAGGTTTGCTCAAATTAAAGCACACCAGGCCAGGCAAGTGTCCACTCTTTAGGCATTTGCATGAAGGGAAACATGGACATTGTAACACCAAATCTGACCTATTCCAGAAGGAAAAGAAAATGAGAACAGAAGAACAGAATCACACAGAAAGATCTCCTCATGTTTTGCCCTTCCTTCCTTCCTTCCTTCCTTCCTTCCTTCCTTCCTTCCTTCCTTCCTTCCTTCCTTCCTTCCTTCCTTCCTTCCTTCCTTCCTGCCTGCCTGCCTGCCTGCCTGCCT
>VXAU01000575.1:1023410-1078974 GCA_013399695.1 Formicarius rufipectus | reverse complement strand
CTCCCTCCCTCTTTCCCTCCCTCTTTCCCTCCCTCCCTTCCTCCCTTCCATCCTCCCTTCCATCCTCCCTCCCTTCCTTCCTTTTGACATTCTCTTAAAACCTTTTTGTGTTCAATATGTAGTTTCCTGCAACAGGAACTCATCAACACATTATAGACAAAGAGGGGGAAATTATTATCCTGAGCCAAATAAACCCTATAAAAGACAAACTGGACCTCCAAATCTGCTTTGTGTCTAAGATTTCTCTTTGAACTGTATCAGTACAAAGTAGCTGATGATAGTCTTTTGATTCCTGATTGGCATTTTACTCCAGTCTCCTATAGACCTCATCAGACTGAGGCACTGAATGCTCTACTATATGCCATGAGAGTAGTACAGAGCAACCATATGGTCACCAAACTCACCATTTTTTTAACAGTTCTGATAGTTACTGCACTAGTGAAAAGTAGTTGACTGATGTGGGTGAAGTTTATTGCATTTCAGCTTTCCAGGGCATGGGTCAGCCAAACCACAGTGAGTCAGAAGGATTAGTAAACTGGAGCAGATGAGCACTTTCATTGATGCTGTGGTGAGAAGTCATGAATGCAATATCTTGGCTTGGAGTATACTGAGATACTCAGTTATGCTTGGGAACTGTATTCTACCATACAGCATCATTGATTTAACAATCCCACACTGACTCAGCAGTAGGCTGCTAGCTGGAATATCACCCAGTTCCCTTTTATAGCCCTGTAATACTTTAAAGACTCCTCCGAGGGCCTTGAAAGAATAAGAAAGTCCCAGGAAATCCTGTTTTGCTGACAAGCTGTACAGCTATATTCCTTTGGTCTTGCCAGCAAGTCTCAAAAATCACCTTGTCACTAAAGAGGCACAGGTAGGACCACTGGAAGTGGATTAGAGAGCTCTGTAATAAAATGCATTCAGATTATTTCTGTCTTGGAGCTCTGGTAAATGAGATCTAAATGGAGCCATTATACCAAAGCACAGCATTTATTTCCCAAGGCCATTAGGCACTTTACAGATTTCATCCCCTGGGGAGCAGGGCTGGCTCTACTTAACCATCTGCAGCGCTGCCGAGGAACTCACACTTCTTCTACAGGGCTTGAGAACAGAGCCCAGAGGGCTATAAGCTACCACTTAGGTACCCACTCACCCTTGCTACCAAGTTGCTCTTGACGGTGACTGTGGCTCTCTAACCAGGCTCTGGGAACACACGGTTTTAGAGACACAGACTGCAAACTCCATCTTGTCCCTCTGCCCCTGGAATGTTTGTACCCTCTGCTCCAGCCAGCCCCCCTGGTTCACGCCAGTGGAAAAGCAGGAGCCAGATTGTGTTTTCACAGCACCTTGCAGTGCCTGCAGCCTCACTGGTCCTCCATAGAGGTGCAAAGTGCCCTCTCCCATTCTGCCTTTTGGTTCACAAGACCTGAGTGTGAAGATGGTGACGGCCTGGACGTGCTCTGCGCTGCTCAAAGGGAGGCAGTTCGCAGGGGAGGTGATTTGCTTTCTCTTGCACCGCAGCCATTGTGCAAGTGTCAAAGGAGCATCCCTCTCATCTCTCAGATTGATGGCATCGTCTAGGACTTCCAGCATAGACAAGATAAGCTAAAGGCTTCGGCAGACAGGTATGTAACTGTGGAGACAGCAGTGCCGCAGAAGAGGCCTCCGATCAGGGGTGTGTTTGTCCCACAGTCGACTCTCTGGCATAGCGGTCACCTTTGACATGACTTGCTGAATAGGAGTTTGTTTTCTAATTTCCATGGTTCAACTATAGGCCATGCAAAGTAAATACAAGTAAACGGACAACGGTGGGTTCAAAGGAACATAAGACAAGTATTTGCCCCCTTGGAAGACAGTTTGGGTAGTGTTCACATGTGAACCAATCTGGTTTGGGTCTTTGAAGTGGTTTTGTTTAAGAAAAGTGGGGCAGAGTACTGAAAACAGATGGGGTCAACAAAAGATTGCCCATCTTTTGGGGCATACTCTGGAGAGAAACTGCTGGCATGCTGGTGCAGAGCTGCCAGTGGTACTGCTGTGCAGATGTGAACTCCCGAATCGTTTAATAAGGGAGGCTAGAGGCCTCAGCTGGCACCAGCACTGCACCTGGACAGCCCAGGAAAAGGATGCTGTCTGGTCAGCACTTGGCTGTCATGTTCTTTTCAGGGTTCTTCCCTTATGCTGACTGGCCTTGCAGACACTTCTTTGAATGTGACAATGCTGTATCATCAGGCATAGGTCACATCGGTGGGTTTAAGTGACTTCAAGCTGTTCTTAATATACAAAGAGCTTCAATCCCTGCTTGAATGCACTACTACAAGTTGTCAATCTCTTCTACAGAATTCAGGATCAAAACAAACTTATGAGGCAGAAACTGAGACTTGTGGTTTTGGAAGATGTCCTTTTGCAGGTTGCTTGAGTTGTAATGGGAAGCCTTTGCCAGGGGCCAGTTCCAGGTCCACACAACCCCCAGACTGGTTGTCCTGTGAAGGGCTATTTGTCTTTCTTTGTTGTTCTGGTTTTCAAGTAAATGCCTTGTATTTCTGCTGATGGCTTTGAAGAAAATATGAGGTGCCATATTTAATGTTTCTTAGAGTGTTGCAGAAATACCACCATGCACTTACTATCAAAACACTGACTAGGAAGTTGTTCTTGTGGAGGCTCTGCCTTTCTCTGACATCTTAATGCTTTTATGATTATATGCAACTTTCTTTCTGCTGGTGCACAGTAACTCTCCTTCAGGGAGATATCTGATAAGCAATTTTTCTTCTGATTGATTTGGTCACCGAAATTAAGAGGATGCTAATTCTATACCAAAACAAAGACTATTAGTCAAAATGAGTGACACATGTGGGGTGAGACAAAATGTGGATCTCAAGAGTGCCTGGTCTGTGATCATTCCACAAAAGATTTCACAGTGCAACATGTAGAGTGACTTCAGCAAAGACAGAAAGTAAACTCATTTCTAACTTGTTTGTCGATAGTAGTTATTTATTGCCTGTGTTTAGCACCAATAGCTAAGTGGACACTGTGAATAGCATTACAGATTTTAAAAGGGTTTCAATATTGTTTAGAATAAAAGCAATTGCCTAAACAAAATTAATCCTTGTTTTAACATGAGCAGATTCTTCTGGAAAGCTGCAGGTGAGAAGAGTTTCCATTGCCATTCATCATTATGCCTTGCAGACTCATAAGGAAAAGTAAAGGCTGGTCAAGGAACGGATATGCTAATTTTGCAAGGCAGGGAAACTCAGTGTGGAAATGACCAGGCAGGTGCAGGCGCTCATACTGGAGCCCCTGAAATCCTGCTGAAAAATCCTTATATACTTTCACTTGCTCATAGTTAGTTTCACTACTGAAAAGCTGCTTCTGAGATGAGGGGAATGCACTTGGTTGGTGTGGTTTTTGTTTTGTGGGTTTTTTTTGTTTGTTTGATTGGTTGGTTTGTTTGGTTGTTGTTGGTGGGTTTGGTTTTTTGGTGTGGTTTTGTTTAGTTGGTTGGTTTTGGTGGTTTTGTTTGTTTGTTTTGTGTTGCAGGGGTTTTTTTGTTTTTTGGGGGTGTTTTTTGGTTGGCTGGTTGTTTTTTTGTTGGTTTGGTTTGGTTTTGGTGGTTTTGGTTTTGTTTTGGTTTTGTTGTGTTTTTTTTTTGTTTTTGTTTTTTTTTTTTTTTTTTTTTTTTTTTTTTTTTTTTTTTTTTTTTTTTTTTTTTTTTTTTTTTTTTTTTGTTTTTGTTTTTGTTGTTTTTTTTTTTTAATTTTAAAGATGAATGTAATGCTTGTGATGCCAATCCTGAAATCCAGCTGCCACCTGAAATCTTTCACTGATTATTACCCTAAGGGATAATCCAGTTTTTGGGATAATTAAGTGTCTGTGTCTTTATACAACAGAGTTTGGAGCAATGGTAGTTGCTTGGAAAAGGAGTAAAATTTGCAGAAACCATCTCCAGCAGTTTTTCCCCTCCTCTGACCCTCGGGATTGGTTTCCAGCCAGCCCTAAACACTGCTGATAGTGCCCATCTTGGACAGCCTCCTCTGCAGCCCATCACCTTTCCCAGCACAGACTGCTGACATTCCCAACTGACATAAGAGAAGGCTCAGGAAAAGAAAACAACAGTGAGAGATACAGCACATTGATTTTGGGGAGAGGACAGCAGAAGCAACCCTGGGGTTAGTGCCACTCATTCCTGCCGTGTTTTGCCCTCCAGTGACTGCAGACCTCTTTGAGGTGCCCAATGCTGAATTAACTGGGCACAGACTTTAAATAATGTAAATGGAATTTATTCCACAATATGCAAAAAAAGAAATTAATTCAGAATGGTGAGGGTACTTATCACATGGCTAATCTCACTGCCCCTACGCTCAAGCTTTGAAGATCTCCCTGGAAAAACCCTTGCGTCTTCCTGTAGAAACAAGCAGTGATGCACTGTTAAATAAGATGCGATTTCAGCTGCTGATGTTCTGGCACCGAATGAGGACATCAGACTAGTTTGTGTTATAAAGCAATAATTTTTTCACATGGCTCCAAGAACGGGAGCAATATGGGGATGAGGGGAAAAAAGGCTAAGTAGATGATTTATCCATTCCAAAATAGCTTTGCAGAGACATTGCTGTGATGCTGCCATACAAAAAAAATGTCTGTATAAAGTCCCAGGCTTTCTCCCAGTTGAAGGAGTCCAGTTCCTAAGAAAGGGAGTGGTGCTCACTTATTTTGAGTTTTGCTTGTATTGCCTGAGGAAGGAAAATTGTGAGGAGGGTGTAAGTTTGATGGAAGCTGGAGTTGCAGGAGTAATGGGAGGGCACAAAGGGTTCATTGTTGGGCCAGCAATCTGTCATGGGAAGGACTGTCACAAGAGAATCCAAGAGGTTAATAATGAAACTCCACTGCTGTGTTGCAGAGGGAGACTTTACCTCACCTTGGGCTGCTCAGCTCTGCTCCCTGTGCTGGTCCACCTGCCAGCAGTGGTGGGGCAGGTTGACCCAGTGCCTTAAATCATGGGCAGAGCCAGAGTGGCACACAGGGAAAGAGATTGGATTTATAACTCTACGGTATTTCTCTCTTTTGAAAATTAAATTACGTGTTTGAGAAAATAAAAGACGGTTGACAGGAAGGGCTGAGCCCTTTCACAGCCAGTTCAGTCCTCAGGGCTGAGTGTTTGACTGGTTTAAGTTCAGCATTTAAGTTACTGTGGTGAGGAGAAGAGCTGCATTATGAAGAGTACTCTTGTTTTCTGATGGGACTTCAGTCCTGAAGCCATCGTCACCTATGGGGCAATGTGCTGGTGCTATCAGTTACCCTTCTGTCCCCCTGGTACTCACAGTGCAGCATGGGCAGGGATAGGAGCCTGCACCCCCTGATGCTCTGTTGCTCAGAGCAGGTTGGCTGGGCTCAGCTGGCTGCCTGTAGGGGCACCAGCCCTTGGGCCTCACCAGTGAAAGAGGCTGAATCAGGTTTTGTGTTTGAAAACACAGTCAAAGTTTTGTTTTTCACCAATATCTGTGCAACTGGCTTTTTGGTTGCTTATAAGGAAGCATTTGGTAGTGATTTATTTTGTAAAGCACACTTGATACCTGGGATGAAAAATGAAACGTCAGGCAAGAAGACCATGCTGAACCTTGGAGCCCTGTCTGAACACCCAGGCCACCTGACAAGTGGTGTAAAGCAGCACATTTCCAGTGAGGGTAATCCTGCAATTCATATCAGATGAGGATCCAGGCTTTTGTGTCATTAAAGACATAGTAGAAAAAAATCTGTTGTGAATGAAGGAAACTATGCCTAAAAAGTCCCAACAAGTTAGCTCTTTATTCTTTATCAGTGAAGTCTGCACACAATGAAAACATGGACAAGGGAAATTTGCACAGCATTTAACTTAGGTCAAAAAAACAAGTAATTTGTTAAGTGGCAAGGGCACCAACACGTGCCATGTCACGCTGGATTTTCTTTAAAAATAAAAAAAATAACAAAGTTAAACTTTCAGTCAACCTGAAAATATTTGCTTTTTATGGGGGCAGTGCGGAACGAATGGGACAGCAAATCTTTCTTCGGTTGCTCCTTTACAGAGACTGAAAAGCTCTATAGAGACAGTGGGAAAAGAAGGAAAAAGGCGGGGTTGCAAAGAGGAAGAGAAAGAGAAAGAAAGAAAGAAAAAGAGAGAAAAAGACAGAAAGAGAGAGAGAAAGAGAGAGAGAAAGAGAGAGAGAGAAAAAAAGAAAGAAAGAAAGAAAGAGAGAGAGAGAAAGAAAGAAAGAGAGAAAGAAAGAGAGAAAGAAAGAAAGAAAGAAAGAAAGAAAGAAAGAAAGAAAGAAAGAAAGAAAGAAAGAAAGAAAGAAAGAAAGAAAGAAAGAAAGAAAGAAAGAAAGAAAGAAAGAAAGAAAAAGAAAGAAAGAAAAAGAAAGAAAGAGAAAGAAAGAAAAGAAAGAACACGCATACCAGTTCTGAGGTTTCTTTGCTAATATAACATAATCAAAAGTGGTTAAAAAGTATATCAGGCTAAGAAAACAAACTCCTTTGACTACTTGATGAGTTTCTCTCACCTAGAGAGAAATCTCTTACCAAAATAGAGACTGCAGGACAAGACTGATCAGATGGAATAGGAAAGAAGGAGTGAGGGAAAACTATGAAGCCCATGTAGCATAAAAGTATACAGGTAAAAATTCAAGCTCTAAAGTGCTGGGCATTCTTGTACTACTCCAGAGAACTGAAAACTTTGCCTTCCCTTTCCAAATACACATTCCCTGATCCTTGTAATTAAACATTTAGTTTCTGTGTTTACTTTGGATTTCTTCTCTAGTTTCTCAGTATTTTTTCATCTCATCTCACTCACTGAAAACAGACCCATATTCACCCAGCAGATACTTCTATTTATTTACATTTTTTATTTCATTGTTCCCTTTCCCTTTCCAAATGCAAATTCAGAAAGCCAAACAGCTCTTACTACCTACTTATCAGAACATGAAATCATGTTTAACCTGCACTTGCCCAGAATCACTGTACTTTAAACTAGCAAGGGTACATCTCTACTTGGATCTCTGTGTCCATCTCCATCATCTCTGTTTCTATATACAATATCCATATACACATTTCCAGTGCATTTGAAATATGTTTCATCCTGTGAATTACTTTGCAAATGAGGAAGTAAAAAACCACCGTGGTGTAGTGTTGCACTGCCTTCTTGTTCACCTCTGGTACACACAGGAGCACACATGCGCACACATACACACACAACTGCATAGGGAAAGCAGGAATGCAGGCGAGTTTTGACCTTCGGTGTCCACACAATGAGCCGTGGACAATGCAGAAGGTTTGCTGCTTCTATACAGACCTGCTTTTGTGCTCTTGTCCGTGGCTTGATCCTTGGAGCCCTGTGTGCTCAGTAGATGCCAGGGAGATAGATGTGATCTGTTAGCCTCATCCAGTGCTGGCAGCTGAGCTATTTTCACACAGGCAGGCAGGTATGGCAAAGCCTGGGTAACAGATGAGAACCCATGGGGAGCTCTTGACTATGGAGAATGAAAAATCAAAAGAAACCATATTGGACACAGATACAAAAGGAGTCCCCTGTTCCTTTTCTATCCTTCCTTGTTTCTTTTCTCCTCTTCCTTACCAGGCTGTAATGAATGTGGAAAAAGGCTTCCCCTCTCAAAGTATTTGAGGACATGTAGATTCCAGATGCTATTCTATGCAAATACTTCTATCCTTCCCCACCCAGCAGCATCCTGAGTTAACCCTTCTGCATAGCTCTTTGCTGCCTGTCATTTTACACGCTGCAACAGGAAAGAAAAAGTAAAATAACAACAACCTTTTAAAAAACCTTAATCATTATTCTCAAAGGAGAGCTTTACACCCTAAGAAGTGTGTTTGAGCTCAGCACAGCTGGAGGCACAAAGCAGCAGTTAACACATTTCCTGCATTGAAATTAGCTTGATGTTTTCATCACTTAACATCATGAAAAAAGATGTCATTTCCTAATAGCATTAACACTGAGCTCTTTCTTGAAATCACTGTTTCTAGCATGTCCAGTGTCAGACATTTGTCTCAGAGAAAACAGGCTCTAGAAGACTTTAGCATAAATTAACACAATTTAAAAGTAATTAAAATATCCTTGCTTTGTTTTCCTTTGCCTCACTCTTTCCCTTTCTGTTTCCCTTTCCCTTTCTCTCTTTTTTCAAAATGAAATCGCTGAAATGACAATGTGCTAAGTAATTGAAAGAGTTTCATGTTCAAATGTTTTCCCCTGCTTCCTAACAGGCCTTCAAGAGGACTAAGGATGATCACTATAAGCTCCCTCTTTCTTCTTTCAAGCAGTCAGATTTGCAGTGCAGTCCATATTTCTATTTATTTCCACATTTATTTATCTGCATACTTCAAATTTTTCCAAGCCGGAATTTTACTGATTTTGCTGATTTAAAACTTCTGCTAACTTCTGGAAGCTTGTTTATAGAAGAAGCTTATTGAAACCTTCTACTTTTCAGAGTGCTTCAATTTTTATGAGTTAGCAATTCCCAGATATAAAACCAGTCCAGCACATATCATCATTTGAATGTGTCAACATCATAAAAGATAATGGAGAGCTCCTTGATCTGATATAGTCAGATTTTCCATATGGCCTGGCATAAAATGTTATGAAAGAATCTGAGAATTAGGAATGAAAAATATTGTGAGATAGGAAACAAAAAACAAATGTCATTTTTTCATTCTGACACAAGCTAATGATGGCGTCTCCCAAGGTTATGCACATTATGTTTCTTGTTGCAAAGCCAGTTGGAGTAATATTAGTGCTGGGACTAAACAGCTCCACACAAACTAATATATCTTCCAAAATCTGATCAATTCAACTTGGAAAAAAATCTGAGAAAGATAAGTTCTGTCAATGTTTCATTTGAATGATTGGGAAATAAAATATTCATCTCAGATTTGAAAATATTTTCTTTTAAAAAAATAAAGATTTGTTTTCAAATGCTATTTTGTGCCATATTGTGCCTTATAACTATAAAAACAAAACTGAAATTGAAATATAGCTTGTGTAGATACAGTATTTTAGGTAAGCCAAATGATTCTTTTTCTGTAATTCTCCATTGTAGACAATTTCAAAATAAAGACAACATATAGCATAATGGCAAAAGAACTGGAGCACCAAAAATTGAAAAGTTTAGTAAAGGAAAAAATATTAGACATAGTAGAAGAAAAATAGCAATGTGTTACTGCAGAAAAATAAACAATATTAAGGTGCAATGAAAAATTAACAAAAATAGTACCAAGACCAACATCAGGTCCTGGTTTTATAACAAAACAGATGACAAAGAGCCAAAAAAGTCCATATTGGCTGTTATGAAGAGGAAACGGGTAAAGGAAAAGCGGATGTTCCCAACCACCACTTAATATAAAATAAAATAAAAAATATATATCTATATGTAAAAGCTCACATGAGAGCTCGTCCCAGAGCCACTTCAGGGCAGCACGGGCCCCTTAAGGCTCACCAACTCACACATACACTTCATGCCGTCAGTCCATCCGAAAGGAAAAAGCTTTATTAACATATCACACACTGTATTTATAATCTATGCTTTTCAGTTACATCATTATATCAAATGATTGGTCAGCTTAGAACTGTTCATCCTCAGGCCACCTAAAGTCCGCAGTTCATAGGTGTTAATGTCAATTAACTCCTCCCGAAGAACTCATCCCATGATGGCTCTCTGAAGGAATTTGGGGAGTAACAGCAGATGTTCTTCTTATAGATAAGTTCTCACTCCAAGGCTGCGAACTGCTCTCTTGAAATCTGTAAACACAGGCCTGCTTCTCCTGGGAACTGCACAATGAATTGTTCACAGAATATTCACAGAATATCCAATTCTCTGCATTCTGCAACAACCAATAATAGACTAGACAATGCTGATGTGTATTCTGACATGGTATTTTCAGACTGGCAAAGCCAAAGTAAGTAGCTCTAGTGAAGATACAGCATGACACGACTTTGAACCATGGCTGTGATTTGAGGATTTGTGTACTAGAAGCCCCCAATGTTATTTTTGCAAGCTGCTGAGAGGGGACAGGTCTGATGGAGGGAGAAACTGGTTTATGAAGAAGTGAGATTGGTTCCCCAATGTAAAGCATCTCAGAAGAGGGAGGAGGACATTACTGACTTATTCAGATGCTGAGCTGTTTGCCCACGTGTTTGAGCTCCTTTAGTTCCTTGGCTCTGTCTCAGTCCAGATCTGCCTGCCAGGGCTGCCATCCTGATGGCTTTGATGAGTGTTAAGTGCACTCCAAAACAAAAAGCAGTACTTGAAGGTTTAAAACAAGAGATTAGTTTACGGACATATTTTACTATTGATAGGTCTCTTCTTTCTCTCCCTTTCCTGCCTGTAATTTCTCTGCATAATTATTTGGTTATACATTGTCATATATATCACAACCTCTAGATGTAAAGTACAGGAAATGTGCTTCTTCATGATGTGGTGGCTAAAAAGAACTGCAGCTTCAGGTTAGATTCACCTGCTGATCCAATTCCCTTTCTAAATCTGCAGAGCTGCAGCAACAAAAAGGTCTTGTAACTCATCAGCATAGAAGGTAGTTTAATTACGGGCTTGGGAGTAATTGCAAGGAAGAAAACAATTAAAATGTTCCATTTCAGAAGCATGAAGCCTCTCTTCTGGGTTCATAGGAGTGTTTCAAGTGATTAGAAAAGGTTATGATTTAACACCTAAACAATGAAGAGTTAATTTGTCAGTGATGTGCTGTCACAGAAAGGGTCACTTCCTTCAGCAGTCCAGCAACAGACCAAACTGCTACACAACCAAAGTGCACTGAGAGCTCAATATGAGCTCTGTGTAAGACTGATAATATTTTCCTGGTTTTCCATGTTTTACTCAGAGCAAGTTGGGATCCATGCAGGATGGCTTATCTCACAAGCAAAGAAGGGAAAAGGCAATACAGAGGATTGCTCCCAGCTCTGCAGAGCACACATGGAAAATCATGTCCTGAGCAGTGCAACTCCTGTCCTGAGTGGTGTCATCTATGGGCTGGGCAAAGTAATTTAATCTCACTCAGACCCTAGACACTGCAGTTACTATTTATGGCATTTTGATCTGTGCTTCCTCACAAGTCCATGAGCATTAAATAAATGATTTCTCATGATTATGGTGCCTTTTGACAAGAAGGATGGTGCAGAAGTGACTGACATCACCTCTCCTTGCTCTGCAACATATGAGGTTATTTGGCCATCATACTCATTTTGCTGGGAAAAAAAAACAAAAACAAAAAACAAACAAACAACAAAACAACAACAACAAAAAACCCCAGCAGGTCCCATTCTGGCCTGTTTGGGGAATTTTTCCTTACCCAGGTTGTATTCTGAACATGAACTGGATAAACTCAATCAATGCAAAAAAGGCTCATAGATGTTAAATCGGTGGTTCCTAATCCCAGATGTGTCATGCTTAGTTAGTGAATAACAGAGTGTCAAATAAAGCAATAAATCTTCTTACTTGCTGACTGCTGTGCAGGGCTGTCATGCGAACATACTCACATGCTCACTAATTCTGTCTGATGAGTGAGGCTGGCTGCATCCCCATCATTTCCAGAGGCCAGCAGAGAGGTGCAAACATATTGAGTTGGGATGAGTGCTGGATCAGTATCCCTTTCTCAGCACCTTGAGGCCTTTACTGGAAATTTGACAGCAATGTGCCATGGAAACGCTGTCAATTTTAAGCTTGATTTCAGTAAGGCTGTTTGTGGTGCAAGGTGGTGCCTAGAGCAAGAATGAACAGTACAGATGGGCCGTGTGTTTGCTAAATAATTGACATTGTTCTCACTTCTTAGCAAACATTCATGCTGGGGGACCCTCTGGAGTGCCCTGCGCAGAGGGTAGTGATGGATAGAGCTCAGTATGGACCACAATGAGTGTCTCATCCATGTCTGGACAAACCCTTCTGAAATAAAAGTGAACTCAGTATTTGGGACCAACTGATCTTTGAGAAGTGTGTTGAATCCCTGGAAGAGAAAGCCAGGATAGCCTATAGGGATGTTAGGCAAAAGATACTGATTCACTTCAGACAAAAGGCTGTCACAGAAGTCTCTGAGTAAAAGCATGAGAGCAAGGTATTTTAAATACCTTAGGGGACATTTCAGTGGGAAGGCAAAAGCAAGGGATCAAACCCCAGCATGCAGTTGCACGTTTGGTATTGCTGCCATGTGGTGATGACCCCCAGCTGATGGCGGACTGCCTGGATTCAGAATGATGTAAACTTCTGTTATCCAAACTCCAAGACTGGTTGTGTTGGGGTTGTCAGTTGAGAGACTTCAAAAAACCTTCTTATGTTAAGCAAGGAGACTGGGTGTTAGAGATAGAACCCGCTAAAAAATTAGGCCAAACTTTTTCTGCTTTAAGTGTAGGCAGATGTTCATATAGATTAATCTATAGGAGACATCAGCAAGAGGCAAAGTTTAAGTTTTAACAATTGCTGCTTGCTTAATTCCCTTGTTGCAATGGTTTTTGCCTGTGTCCACACCTGTGTGTGGTAGCTGGGCTATACTCCATGTATTTAGTGAAGAATTCTGTCCTTGCCCCACATTACACTTTGCTCTTCTGTTGAGTTTGAGTAAATTATGCTGCAGACTCACCATCTCCTCCCTTGTTTTCCACATCCTGAGTCAATTTAACCTGCAAGTGTACGTGAGGAAAGAAGCAATGCTGGAGGCAGAAAAGAAACAATTTTTTAGTTTACTTGAATTGTTCAAAACTTAATGCCTCTGAGGACCCAGAATTATCACTGGCATGAAGTGCCAGTGCTTGAAAGTCAACACTAAAATTTGACAGGGAAAAACCAGGCTACCCATATGACTGTTAGAGTGCACAGGGATTTTGCTTTCAAATAGTTCCTGTAGCTACCATTCAGAAAAGCACTTGAATTGGTGCCTCATTTTAAACCTTCATTGTAAAATTGACTCTTCTGGAATAGAAGAGGAAACGCCACTGGGCAAGGCTGGTCACAATTGCACCTTTTGGTGAGCACCAGCAGTGTTGGAGGGCTTGGGCAGCCCGCTGGTCACCTGGGATGTGTCTGGTAGATTGTGGATGGGTTCCTGCTGTTAATGATAGGACAAGGAGAAGAGAGGTAACAAGGCAACCCTGCAAGACCTAGGTTTCTCCCTGGAAGCATTTACAACTTGGCTAACTCCCCTAACTCAAATATTCTGTCACTTTAAAGGAGGTAAAGGGGGAAAATAGAGGGAGGGAATGAAGAAATACAATAAAGGCTTTGATTGGTCTGGGGCATAAAACTGGATTATAATGTCATTTGCTAACTGACAGATCATTTAGTGTCCTGAAAGAGTCTGTTTTCACACCGCTGAAGCTCTCACAGGGGAATTCTGTGTGGGCTCCTTATTGTCAGAGCTATTTTTCACCCAATTTGTTTCCAAATGATGTCTAACCTGAGGTCTTCCCACTGAGAGGGTTTTAAGCAGTGATTAATGAGAAGTGTTTTGCCAGACCCACCTGGGGAATGGCCCATCTGCGAACTCAGGTAAGATGGAGCTGCCTACAAGGCATTGGCTTGTGAATGGCAGGCAACTTCCCATGGCTTGAGGCATAGCTCACAGCAAAGGCAAGGTGTTCACTGTTTGCAACTCAGTGATTCATAAAAGGACTGGAGATAAATGTCACTCACTCTATCATTAACATCTAGTTGGAAGAAACAACCTTCCTCTCTGGGGATTGATCCCCTTTCTGTTCCATATTCAATTATATTATGCATTCAGCATATGTACAGCACCTACCTGGGATACATTTAAAGTGGCCTAAGATTATCAGATGTGCTAAGTCTATATAAAGATGGCTAGTTAAAGCAGGCACTTCTTCACATGCCCACCTGGCTCTTAAATACTTTCTCATTTGAGCTACAAGCTCTTGTCCCTTCCTTTCAGTAGAAGTTCTGCATACAGATAGACATTCACCTCTACCTATATTGGCAGCATGGTAAATCAATTGGAAAAACAGAGATTTTTAGTCGATATTCATTTTGGCAATGAGACAGTTTTGTTCTGCCAGAAAATCCAATTATCCCTGACCTCCAAAATTGAGATCTTTTCAGACCTAAGCCTCTTAGTTACATGTAAATGGGGTAACCTTATCTTTTACTTTCCTAAGAGACTTCTCTCGTGCATAACATTGCCAATAGTAAACATGAATTTCTTGGTAGCTGCCTAAAATGATCATTAAAATGCTCACATAAAAGTGAAGAAGCCCTGAAAATTTGGTATCTATCTGTATTTATGAGGCTGAAATCTGAACATATTTCTTACAGAATAATTTCCCTCTCCTGATTTATGTGGAAGCTCCAGGCTCAGTCATCATCTGGAAATACATTCCTATACAGTTTGTGTCATTTAAATGCAGCATCCTACTGTCCCGTCTGTCAAGACCAAAACATAATGGGTCCAACTGTCTATGAATAAAACAGATTGTTTGTAGGGAATATTTATAGCTGATAAAGAGCAAGAGTTTATATTGGCAAAAGCCATCCTTCTTGTAAATAGCTAGAGGCTCCCAACATCCCCTGACTTTCAGCAGTGTTTATTCTGTTGAATGTGGATCAAAAACATTCTTTACTCATGGTTTGGCAAGACGAGTTTGACAACAGTTTTCTAACCAACTGTTGTGACACCAGCAGTGCATTTTGCCTGAAATTTCACCTGCAAAGCAATCTCCCACTTTCTTTAACTACTTCTCATGCCAACAACATGTTTACCATGATTTAGATGTCTATTATACGCATGAATGACTTGTCTACTTAATTTCATCAAAAAAATGAACCCTCATAAGTGGCACAGATGCTGGTATGATGGTAATCAAATTAGTTTTTGGACAGGTTTATGGCCACTTGCTGTCAGTTAAGCTCTCTTTGGCTATCTTCACTCCTAATATAGTTTTGATGGTGATTAATGGCTCCATTAATACACTGTTTGTGCTGTGATAGACACCACATTATGGTGTTGTTTGCTGACCACAGCTGAGCATGTATTTTTGTAAACTTGGTTCTGAAGAAAGTATTAGTCATATTTAATATGTCACTATTACGTATTGCCATGCAGAGATCACACGGAGAGACCTTGCCCTTCTACTTTGCTCACCCTGGGTGAACTTCTGGGCTGCTAAGACAGGTAGAAGACCCATTGAAGAATGTGTTTGGATCAAATCTTACTACGATGGGTTTTCCTGTCCATGCTGCCATGCTACTCATCTTCCTTGTCTCTCTCGTGCCCTTCAGATTTCATTTGTTTGTCTTGAGATCAAGGAAAAATGGCTGGGTTTGGTGGGGGGCCACAGAGGGGGGGTGATGCGGGGGGGGGCATTTCTTGGGGTTTTTTATTGTTCTTTTTTTTTTCCCCTTTTCTAGATCTCTCTCTTCTCTTTGTAACATTCTCTTCTCAATTCTTTCCCTTTCACAGGCTTTTCTGAGCTGTTCACAATAGTTAAATGAATTTGGTCAAACCATTTTTAGGTAATTTTCATCCTTTTCCACTCTACCACTAACTCTATGGAAATAGGGCAGAAACTGGTACTTTGTTTGGAGGACATAACATAATAAGTTGTTAGTCACATTAGTGATGGACACATTACACCTGGAAGGAGACTGTGAGATGTAAAAACTGCTACTGAGTTTCTGACTATACCTATGAGGGCTCAGTTTGAAAGAAGTGTCTGGGTGAGGTTCTTATATTAAAAAAGTTGTAGCTATTTTTTTAACCCAAGTGTCATTGTGGAACAGACATTGCTAGAAACAATGCTGTAGACCCTGGCACTTTGCCATCCACCCTCACATCCCTGCATACCCACAGAAGCACACACATATACTCTCAAACTGTTTGCTTGCAAATGAAATAGTGCATAGCACTGGAACAAACCCACAAGCTTCCTTTTTTTTTCAGTCAGTGAGAAACAGAAAGAAAATTATGACCCTGGAAAGAGGTAAATGAATATATTTACACTAATTTTCTTAAGTAGTTGAAGTAGTATTGGAGGGCATGTGTGTTTTGTTTATTTTGTTTTCCTTCTGTAATTAAGCCTAGTTTCTTTCCAGCCATATTTGATTTTTATGTTCATCTGTGCACTCGCCTAAACCCCACCCACTTGCTCCTCTGCAAATATTTATTATGCAAATGGTTTGTTTTGAATTGGGTGATCTGAGCAGCTGCCCATTTCTGCATAACTGTTCTTTAGGAAAATTGCATACTAGCTGGGTAACATATTATTGAACTAGTTAAATAGTTATGATTGGTGTTGAATTGCTATAAATGCTCCTTGTAGACTTCTCTTTTCCAACAATGATGTCTAGACTTTTTCTTCCTGCAGTGATTTCTAACCATATCCCCCTGTCAGGCCAGCACCTGTGATTCTCTAGTTTTTTTCCTGGAAGCCATGGCTCTCCCCACTTCTTTTAAATCCAATAATTTTTTGGTAATATCCCTTTTCAGAGTCAACCAGGTCCCACTGACCACTGAAATGGTTTTGAACTTTTATTGACCTTATCTTCTGATAATGAAAATCTTTGCTAAAAGCTTTTACTAAACATCCCTTCTACTACAAATCCTGAATCCTGCCTGGCCCAGCTTAAAATACATGCATTGTTTCCTGATGAGTCTAGGAGAAAAAACATGGAAAAAATTGAGACCTTCTATACTTGGAAGAGGCAGAATTGAGGGATGCAATGGGACACCTTTCACAGATGGAGCACAGAAAAGGCTCCAGATAAGGCAGTCAAGAAGGGAGAAATATTAAAGTCATGCAGAGATGACTCATTTTAACTCCTCATATTAAAGGTAAACTAAGAGATTACTGAATCTCTATTGTATAGGAGCACACAGATCAGCACATAGTCAAATATACATACAAATATATAGACACACACATGTGCATATATGTAATTACATATACACATATGCACTTACATATACACATATGCAGTTTCTACTGGACAACTACCTTGTCGATTTTCTTGGATCATTCTGTCATGTCATTCCCTCTTCCTTTATTCTTCCTCAGCCTTTGCTAACGTAGTCACATACTTCCTCGTTTTCTTCTAAATACTACATAAAATCATACCTCCAGAGCATATCCTGCAGTTTGTCTGATACAGCACTATTATGAAATCAGGCAAAATAACCAGAAGCCAAAGTTATTTCACAGGCCATTCTTTTTTAACCTGCTTACATGGATGATTCTTCCTGTTTATCATCTGCCATACATACAGACCTGCTGTGAGACCTTGACCTTATTTCTTAACTTTTTTGTTTAAAAAGTGAAAAAGATCTTATTTTTCCTTGCTGCAATGAGGTTCTCTTCCCACTTTCCTTTCCCAGACCCTAGAATAGATATTATCAGTATAATTTACAATTAATTCTGTTGCATGAGAACAAAAATTTTTCAGTCTATTACAATCTCAGCTAGAAAAACCAATATTGCTTCAGTGCAGTAATACATGTTGTTCTTAAAATTTAAATCTAAACAGGCCACAGAAAAAAAGACTTTTGTGCCATTTTAATGAAGTAACTGAATACAACCAACCTTTAACCATTTCTGAATAATTCTCTTTGGGTTACTTCCTGCATATAATAAATAACAAAAATAACACCAATAGTTCATAATTCACGGTTCCTGTGTGAACATGTAAGTTAGTTTACCTTACTTTACCTGATTAGGATATTTCTTGGACTCTATTTACTTCTTCTCTCAACTTTCCAGTGAAGAAATTATCTGTCACATATACACATACAGAATGCAGACATAGATGCACACAGGCATCTACATATACACTTACATACTTCTAAATTCCTTCATGAAAAAACCAGTAAACTCGTGTTTGCTGATGTCTTTTGTCACCCCATGTAAAATGACTGGTTGATAGGATGGAACACACCAGTATAATCCAATATTTATGAATTTGCTGAAACTTAAAATGTAGCTAAAACTACACAGAGATATGGGTATGTTTATGGGTAGATGTACCCATATCTGGAGGAAAAAAAGGTCTGATTGTTTCTTTCCACACATGCATATAATATGAACATGAAAGAATCTGCAACCCCCATCTCCTTTGCATGTCCAAGGTGACAGTGTATTTGGCACTGATATGTTTGCCAAAAGCCAGTGAGATGGTTTACTTGAAGAAGTTCAGAATCTGCCTGATGTCCCCACAGCTTTCTGTCTTACACATACAAATTCACACAGACACACAAAATTCGTGGAAAGGGTTTTCTGGGGGTTGTTTTAGGAGAATGGGATGAGGGGGAAAAAACAAACAAACAAACAACAAAAACAACAAAACTGTCAACAGATCACACCAGATCAGAATCAGCTGTGGGTGTTTTGAGTCCTCAGAGAAAATGCTATTTCTCCCCAAAGACACCAAAATCCAGTGGGCTTACTGTGTGTGGCTGTGCTGGAAACTGGCATTGCTGGCAGTGCACACCAGCGATCCTCTTGCTGGCTTAACTGGTGAGCTCTGCAATCCTGTGTTCTGAACCCAGATGGAGCACCTCCACCTGACGCAGCACACACACCTGTGGTCTCACTGTGGGAAGCTCCCAGATTCATACAGTGGAAGATGGAATAGAAGCATTAGATGGTTTAGTTTGACCCCTGATCGCAGGACCTCATATTTCAGCCAGTTATTCTTCTATGCAACCAAATGACTGTGTGTGAGCCACAGACAGCTTGTATTTGGCTATAGCTTGGTCATTCTCCAGTGTTATGGAGGGCCACTTAAAATTTGGGAGAAAAATCTTCTTGTTGAGGATACAGATATAGCAATACACAGGGAAACGGGCATCCAAATTGCCACCAGTAGCAGTCACTTTAAAATCAGGCCTTCCTAAGCATAAGAAGGGGCCAGTAAAGACACACAGATAAAAACTCAAAGGTTCTTTGAAGGGTGTATTTCAATACTGGAGGAAATGCAATAGGAGAACACGTTGTGAACATGTCAACTAACTTCATTAAAAGACTGGTCAATTTTTCCCACTAACACAGTTTTTCTGTGGAAAACCACTGGTTTTGACTACATATTTATGAAAAGTATTTTATTTCTCTAGAATGTGGCCAGTATTTAATAAAACCTTTTACATGAACACAGACTAATTTTTAGGCCTCAGTACTCAATTGCCCATACTGTGACAAAACCTCCTTTCTCTCCCTTCTCGCATCCTGTCTCCAGTGTTTGCCAGAGGCTGTTCCAGTACGTGTTCCAATGTTGTTTTGGCCCCTGAGGTGCACTACTGTTCTGTGTTGTTTTTCTTAGTTGTTACTTCGTTGTACAGGAAATCCTTCGTTTCACTGAAGTTTGTACCTCACCAGGTCAGCGAGAGCTCGGCAGGCTTCATGGAACAGCACAGCTCACAAGATTTCACAAGAGGTAGTGGGGACACATTTAGTCTGTTTGCCATTCACCACTGCTCCCAGAGGAGGAGTGCAGCCTCATTACAGACTTCAATGCAGGCTGGAAATGGCACACCTATAACAGGGCATCAACTTCAGCTTCTGCTTGAGAACACGACATGGCAAGTCTATCGCTATGAATGTTATGGAAAAAATAGGTCTGCAGCTCTCTTTGCCTCACTTTTGTACATTCACAGGCTGTGGCGGGTTGCGATTCTTCTGTGCAGCACTAGCCAGATTTTCTTGTTCTAGAAGGGGGAAAAAAGTCCTAAGTCTTCAGCAGTCAAGAAAATAACCTTGAAAGAGTTAAAGCACCATTATACTTATTGGAGAGGGTGGTGATATAGCTTCTGTGGCCATTTCAAACCATTTTTTCAGATTATGTCAAAGTAAAATAATTTTCTATGATGAAACACGTTGTAAATGGATAGTGGGGCTGAGGGGGGGATGCAACAGAGGGGAATCAAACTACATTAGGAAACAAAAGCTTTAACTTCTGGCAACTAGACAATTAGTTTTTGCTTCTTCTGTTGTTGGTCCTCGTGGTTTCATCTGTAATATGTATGGTGATTGTTTGCAGCCTGGCAACAGTGTGAAGTTGTGTGGGGGAGGGAAATCTCTAGCTCTTGTTAGCTGCAATCCAAACTTCAAAGACTTTGGGGACATTGAGCAGACAGGTTTCAGCCGCTGTTAAGGCAGACATGGGAACAAAAGGGCTTCTTCCATTGCTGTGGAGCAGAGGTGACTTTTTGGCCCATTTTAGTTGTTGTTTTAATTTTGTCAGGAGGAGGGGGGAGGAAAGCTCCTGGCACCAGGGATGATGCTTTCTGCCCATGACTGCATGCCCTGTTCCTTTCTGCATCAGAAGCAGATATGGGCATTTATGGCCCCATAAATCATGGGCTAAACCATACATGAGCAGCTGGTACATGTGCTAATAACTATAATTATTAATCATGTCAATTTCACACCCTTCAAATTTCCGTGCGGGGCTTTCTGCCAGAGAGGCAGCCCCGGCGCCTTGAGCTGCTTATGGTATGAAAATATGATGAGCTGATGGTCTTTGATGATTGTCCTATGACAGTATTGATCTCCCTACAATTGGGTTTGTGGGGTATCACTGCCCAACAAAAGTGGTTCTCCTCGCCTCCTGGTATATATCATTGTCACACATGCCCCATTGTTATGTAGGGGAGTGAATTACTTTCAGTATTCCTCCCAGTCTTTAGCTACTAGGTCACCATTATTCTAGCCTTATGTCAATGTGGGGACATTTACTTTGATGTTTTCCTTTGTATCCTTCTTAGGGTGAAAGCATTTGGCTACTCATAGAGCTGCTCAAAAAAAGAAAAAAAAAAAAAAAGGAAGAAAAAAGTCAGCAGTTCAGGTTGGGGTGCCTGGTGGGAGCCAGGGAAATATTCCTTGCAAGCACAAGCGTCTGACCTCCCTTGTCCTTAGTGTTGGCTGCCTTCGCCACTGAGAGCTTCACCCCAGCAGCAGCCCAAGCACTGCATCCAGCACCGCCTAGGGCCCTGCTTGGTGACCTTTCAGCCACCAAAGAGGACAGAAAGTGAAGCCATGTCCTCCCAGTCCCACTGCAATGCCATACGCTTCCCGCCACAGGGCTTCTTCCTTGCTAGTGCTTGGCTGTTTAGTA
Source organism: Formicarius rufipectus (assembly GCA_013399695.1). Classification (NCBI taxonomy): domain Eukaryota; kingdom Metazoa; phylum Chordata; class Aves; order Passeriformes; family Formicariidae; genus Formicarius; species Formicarius rufipectus. The sequence continues at coordinate 1,057,888 of VXAU01000575.1, read as the reverse complement.
GAAGCACAGATAGTAAGCTGCTGCAATGCAGCAGAAACAGCTTTGTGGGTGACATTGCTGGAGGACTGAAAACAGTGGTAAAAAAAATAACTGAAGCTAAATAACCCTTTTGGGGCTGGTAGGAACACCTCTCGGGCTAATCTGCTTGATAACGTGACGCTGTGGTGGCCAATCATCTCCCATTGGCCTGAACAAGGGCATGGGACTCTCCCCACTTGTTCTGAAATCTGCACGGCCCCCATCGGGCAGCTTCTAAATTGCTCCGGCTGTCTTTACAGCTGCTCCATTCCACTGACCCCTGGAAGGGCCCAGGGATTGTCAGGAAAAATTTCTATTAATCAGGCCCAAACAGCCTGTTAACAATTTCACACTTTTTCTCCCATCATTTCACACGTTTAATGAATTACAGGGTCTGCTACTTTCAAAAACAGTTACACTCCAGGCCACAAAAAAAAAATTAATTACAATTACATGCAAAAATAAAATGCTGAGGAAAACAAACACACACACACACACATGCACACACATACACACAGACACCCCTGACAGGCAGCAGCAGGACAGAGAGCACCTGTTCCAAAGGGTTACTTATATATACCCAGAAAGGGACTGAAGAGGAATGTGGTGCAATCCAGACAGCAGATTCCCACTTCTTCTGGGCCTGATCTTGACTTGTTTTCTACAAGAGAAATTTTGTGTTTCACATCAGCGTGAACTGTAAAGGTTGGGAGTCGGTTAGGAACAAAACACACAAATCTTGATTGCTTCAGGGCTAACATCCACTTGCAATTACCCAGGATTGAATGACAGCCCACTATGCCAAAGGGCTGCATGATCCCACAGCTGTTTAGTGTAAGGTCTTTTGCTCTTTTTCCTGGGGGCATAAACACCTCATGGCTGCCAGTGATCAGGGACAACCAGGCTGGATTGTAAATCTCACCTCCTAGACCATCGTTTTCACTCTGTCCAATGGGGCTGGATTATTCTGGGAGGTGGCAGCTGGGGAAAAAGGAAAGCAGTGCAAGAGCATGACAGGCTTTGTAGACATGTCAGATTGGAGTTTGTTTACTGTGAGGTTACAGGTGTAATTTTACCTTGAGGCTGAATTTCACAATCCTTTTGTTCTGTCTTGCATTTACTGCAGAGGCCAGTGACCTCCATCTCCAGGTCTCTAAATCTGCTCTAAGAGTTTACCTTTACAAAGGTCCTTGGAGATGTTGAGAAAGTGAGTACTCATCCCACTGGACAGAGGACAGGAGAGGCACCTCTCCTGACTTTGACATCTTCTCTAGCCATATGAGACACACTGCTCTTGAGCTCTCCCTATGACATTCTGTACATCTTTTTTTTTTTTTCATTTTTCCCCTGCAAGTCCAATGCATTGCAGGAAAGAAGCAGCAGAAAGGAGTATCAGCATTAAACCACAAGAATATTGCTCTAGGATACAGAGCAGTATACATCTGTCAAACCTCAAAACAAGTAAGATTATAATGCCTCTCCTTGGACTTCCATTGCCAACTGCAGCCCCCCAACACCACCACCTATGTGCCTGTGTGTTCCCTTAGTCTCTGCCTGCTGCTCTCCCCTTGTTACACAGGCATCACAAGGCAGGCATATACTACTTAGTGCACCTTAGACTATACAAGAGAAACACGCATAGGGGTGAGTGGCCACACTGAGTGTGGGACACGATAGCCCTAGGCCTTTCTTGGTTGCTACAGGTTGTTTGCCATGTCATTTACCCTGCTATTTAATAGGCAAATGGACTTGGGAGTGAACCAGTGCAATCTGTGCAGTGAAATCTCATTTCTATGTACTTGGCAGGTATGGGCAGATCGAGGTGCTCTGAGCTCATCTGGAACCACTGGATCTATCTCACCAGTGAGACAGTATGCAAGAGTACAGGAGACCAGCAATGAAAGGAAAGTCTTTCCCAAGGAGCGGTAAGGACTAGCAGGATTTTATTTTGTGTTGTTTTGATTGGTGTTCAGTACCTTAGACTCTACCCAGTACCTCTGGATTTCCACTGTAGAATTACATGCTTTCTGAGTTTTTTCATATATCTAGCAAGGCACCACTTCTTACTTTTACTTGGAAAAAGTGGACATCCCTCTCAAACATCAAGCCCTTCACTAAGCAGTATCTTGTCAGGGGCTGGAGTCATCAGAGGCTTAAATCCCTGCTCTGAATCAGCCACATAATCTCACACCCAGGTTATCGCTCAGTTCATGCTCCAGCTCCTCTGTACTTCTGACAATCTCTCCAAAGAATTTGTATGGTCACTCTAACCTCTTTGTGACAAGTGCATTGGGTACTAAATCTGTGTTTTCCAATATTAATTCTTAGCTTGCTTTTACATTAGCTTAACTGATTTGTATGCCATCTGCTAATTCTTGGCATATTGGCCTGACGATCTCTGTAAGGAGTCTTTCAAATGCAGCAGATTCATCTATAGATCCAATACATTGATTTACAAGAAGAAAGTCTTCTCTTGGTCAGCTGTCTATAGTTATCCCTTCATACTTCTACACTGGTATCCTTTATTTAACTTTCTGCATAATAGCTATCTCTATCAAAGACTGGGTGGCCATGAGTGGACTAGTAACTGTGATCAGTGTGGTCTCAGGCACCCTCTCATGGTCCCAGTTAGTAGTAAGCACCCGCCTCAGCAAAGTTCTCTTTGAGTTAGGCAGTGCTTACCTAGGAAATATTCAGAGGATAGTGTGAAGTACAGATTGTCCTTGGAGGGTGCTGTGGACTAGGTCATGCAGGTGTGGGGAGAAGAGAGTTTAGTCATATGGACCTGAGCCTCACTGTGCCACTTAGTCTTGGAGACAGAAAATACAGTGATGATACATTTGATTTGGCACCTGCAGTCTTCATATAAGCATATCCTATGCCTACTGCATGAAAACAAACTAGACCTCAGTTTCAACCTGAGGAGTTGTAGGAATTACCCAGATGTTCAATGTCTCAGATAAATTATTCCATCTCAGCTTTACCAAATTAGTCTTGTTTCCTGTCATCTAGCCTATCATTTTATTGCAAATGGATGGCAATATGGATACTCCTCCCAGATAGCAATTCCAACCCATCCCTTACCCCTCAACTTTTGCCAGCTGCACTGAACAAGGGAGTCTCTGGAAATCCCCTGGCAGGCAAAGAACAAATGAGGCCATGGCAATAAGCTGAGAGCACGATGCAAACAGCTGTACAGCTCAAGTTAGCAAAGATCAGCATCTCCCTCTCAGTGCACATCCTGCTCAGACACACAGATACCCTCTTCTACACCACCCCCACGTTTCTTAAATTCCTATTGCAGGTGAAGGTGGTGGAGGTCTTTGCTTTGTGTTTCTTTGCAAGCTTCATCATCACATTCAAGCCAGTACCCCCAACTATGCCCTGCCAAAGCGTTCACTTTCAGAATATCCCAAATATCCTTGTGCTTACTGATTACTAGTTGTGCCATAAGTGATCCTTTTTAGAAGGATGCTCAGTACCCTTGACTAAATTACTTTTAAAATATGATGTTGAGGGATGGAAGAGGCTAAATAAGTTTAGCATAGCCTGAAGTTAAGACAGACATCCTAGTCCTTATCCATTTAGACAGTAGAAAAGGCAAGAACTCTCTGGAGGCTAGATAATGGTTCTCAGACTGTCAAAAATTTGACATAGTACATTTGGGTACTATTGGACATTTATCCAAGCTACCGTGAATCCCCATTCGCTGAACATAACTTTATTGCTAACATCTATAGCAAACATGGCCCAACAGTTGATTTCTTGAAAAGAAAAGGCATCTATACATTATTGTAGCATGAATGACAGTGTTCCTGGAATGTGTTAAAGATTTGCCTAGTGGTCTTCTTCACACAGACTGTAGTCTCCTTCACACTCCCACCACCCCACATTTCTGATGCTGGTGTCTCTGGGCTATCACATACAACAAAGTGGGGATTCAGATTTCTCTGGCAGAAAACTGCAAGTACTGCATTTGCACCAGTGGTCTGCCTGCTCTTCCCTGGCAGCTTTTTTTCCAGGCTGAGGGAATTAAAGTGAGTTTCCTTGCTGTACTTCTGCCAAGGCTTCTTGGTATTGTGTTACGAAGGAGCGGAGTAATGGTGACATGCCAGTGTTTAACATGTTACACAGATTACACTAAATTTTTGTATCAGGAATCTTTTCTGGGTTGTGTGTGGAGTTTTTTGGTGGTTGTTTGTTTGTTTGTTTTTGTTGTGTTTTGTTTGGTTTGGTTTGTTCGTTTGTGGGCGTTTTGTTTGAGTTTTTTGTTGGTTTTAGTTTTTACTGTGGTTTTGTTGTTGTTGCTTGGGTTTTTTTAAGAAATCAAACCCATTGTCTGTAAAAGGAAATTATTGCATACAGTTTTGGTCTGTGTATGGGAGGAAAGTTTCTGAATTGTAACTATGTAGTTTCAAGACTTTTAGCTCTTGGCTCTCAGTCCTGTCCTGTTTCCACATGTTTGTTTGTTTTCTGTCTCTCTTCTCCACCCTCCTATTTTTTTCCTAATACATGTGGTGTTGCAAGGAACAAAAAACAAAAGGAAGAAATGATGGAAAAGAAATACTGGGGAGAAAAATAAAGCCAAGATTTTGAAATGCAATCTCTGTCAGGCTTTTACTCCACACTTTCAAGATGCTGAAACCTCCTGACTTCAGAAACTCAGTTGCTTCTTTCATTAGCTTTGGGGAGGTGGATCAAGGTGTTTATGTATGAGAAGGGTCCTTCATCATTTCCACTCTCCAGCTCCACAGTGACTAACTGTTCAGGTTCCTCAATAGCACTCATCTGTGCATTATCCCAGAGGTGACAATCACGGCAGCAATCTAGCTCTCTTCTCACTTCTGTCCTCCTAAATTTACTTTTTCACTTTCAGCAAACAAAGAGGGCAATTAGGCAGTAGTCATTCTCTACTTTTGAAGGCTTTCCACCCTCCCCCCTGAAAAATGAGCCAGCTCTGCTCGCCTGGGAGCACGGTTTCAGAAATGCTTGCAAGAGAACTCAGACTCACAAACTGGGGCTGTCATTTTAATTTGCCCACTGCTTCCGTGGGGTAGGAAACAACAAAACGCCGGGAGAAGGAGCAGGGCCGGGTGAATGGGTTTCCTGGAGGCTGGCTGGCCCCAGGGTGCAGTAGGTGTATAAAATGCCATTCAAGCGATTCAGGCCAAGAGGGTGCGGCGGACGGGCAAGGCTGCTCCCTTTGAAGATGCTTCTGTCGGGTTGGAAAAACAGGAGAAAAGCACAGCTTCTTTCAGCTGTCCCCTTTTGTGAGCTTTCCCATACGAAACTATGTTGCCACCGCTGCTCTCCACTTTGTTATTATGACATGAAAAAATGAATTTCTAATGAGGTATCTGTGCCAGCTGCAAGCACCTTGTGGATCTCCGTGGCCCAGGAGCTTTGTCAGCCGCCACTTGCTAAATGCTAACCAGCCTGGGGGAGGACGAGACTGTCAAAGCACGGCCCCTGTGAAAAACCCTTTTCTGTACAAATCCGAACAAACGGAAACACCCTTGTTTCCCTAATAAGCTATGCTGTGACATGTCCTCATTTCACAGTGATCGACTCCAGGGGCAGAAAGGGCTCGGGGAGGCTTTGACAATGTGCAAGGAGCCCTGATTTTTAAAGGCAAGGAATGGTACATTTAAAATTGATTGATACCCTCTGATTCCCAGAAGGCTTTTCATATGCAATGCAGAAAATGTTTTGCTCAGCCCTTAAAATGCAGCTGCACCTCCCAAGGCCTGCATCAGCTCTCAGGAAAGCCACAGAAACACAACCACTTTGGAAAAGTCTGGAGACTGACTACCATGGTCACTATCTGCTTCAAGCTCTGGGCAGGCTGACAGAGCTCATGGCTGTTCCCGAAGAGGATTTCAGCAGCCAGTTCGGAGACTGAAGTTTTAGAAGTTGTTCAGATGTTATCACTGGCTTAGCCAAGCAGCACAGAGATGTATTTGCTCTCTTGTGTCTTGGCCCACACAAGTGGCTCCCCTGTCACTGCTCTTCATCGTACTTTTGCAAGTGCCAGGCCACTGAGGGGAGAGCTGCTCTCTCCAGCAGCGGTGGGGCAGTACTGCACCTGCTGATCAGGCACTTCCAGCCAGTGCTGTAGTGACCGATTCACTTCAGGGAGTTGAAACTGAGGGGTTTTGTGAAAACCTAAGGGTAAGTTTGAGACAGGCCTTTAAAAGAAATTGCTGTGTTTCCCTTCTTACAACGACCTAATGAAACAAAAAACAGTTAGTGACAAGACTGTTGAAACACAGATTTTCAGTCTTTCTCCAGCCAAAGGCACTGTATTTTTCCATGAATTAACCGGCAGTAGCCTTGAGCACTTGCAGGGTATCAACACTGTGCCTGACCTTCTGAGGGCTTCTTCATGCTGAGAAACTAAGTTCAAAGTGCAACTTCCTTAAGTCATCAAATGGTTTTCAGTATCTCCACTGCCTTAAACAAACCTCAAGAATCTTAGCAGTTCTGATACTGACTACTCAAATCCTCTCCTTCTGCTCATGTTGATGGACAGAAATAAATGACCAAGTGAGTGACTGACTGGGAGTAATGCCTCTGCAGGTGGTGGTGACATTGATGGAGTATGATGGATGAGGATGACAGCGCTCCACCCCACCCACTTGCTCATGTGCATGACAGAAGGTCCTGCAAGCCAGTCCCCCCGATCTCTGAACAATGCCTCCAAGCACGTATTTGGAAGTATAAAAACAATGGGTTTGGCTCCAGCAGTGATTGTGTTACAAGTTTGCGGCCATTTAATGAGTTGCTAATGTGAAAATAATTTTCTTTTCTGACTTCAGAATGGAAGGAGTGAAGACAGATGGCCCCAAATGCAGCGAAATGCAGCCATAGAATTGGTAATGGCTCTGACAAGACTTGAAAGGCAGCTCATCAGGAAAAGGAGATGTTTCTGCCACTGTCAGAAATTGACAGAAACCCTATGACTTTTTCCCTTATCACCTCTCTGGTTAGGGCATTCCTGCCATTCTTCACTAGACATCATCAGGCTGGTGATTGCTATTGCAAAGGCTAAGCTGCTGTTTCAAGTTGAAATGCATCCGGTGGAGGGGAGGAGATGTTCCTGGCAGATGCCAGAGAACACAACTGATTGCTAATCCAGATACAGGGGGACATATTCAGTGATTGATCATTGGATCTCAAGTGTCAAAAGAAAAAAAACTACAACTCTTGGGGGAATAGCAAAAATGACCACAAGGGATGTCCATGTCTTGCATAAGGTTTTTTTTGTTTCACATGCAGATGGAAGTTAAGAAGAGACACTTGGCATTTAAATGGGAACTGTCAGTTCTGTCTCTGCCATTTCATCTTTTCTAAGCACTCCCACACAGACAAAAATTGCTAAAAAAAATCCCAGGAAGAAAAATCTCATATTTTTATAAATAAACACCAGTGAAATCTTCATTCAGGGAAGAAAGTTGATGTAGTTTAGTGTTCAAAGTGGCAATAAAACATAGACACATTCTTGGGGAGCTGTGTATCCAAATTCATCTGGTTCTAATGACTGTGATAACAAATCTGGTAACATGCAATTTCCATGAGATGCCAGGTTTTTGCCAGATATGAATGAGCAGAACCACACGACAATTAATTTTTACTGTCAATGTCCCTTTCAGGAGAGCACTTTTTAGGATGCCATTTCCCTTAAAACTCACGGGCTGGATTTCAAAATAATGAGAGCCTAGTGTGACCTGACACATGCAAAATATTAAGCTGGACTCATTATCAGAGAGGAAGTGCTTGATGTTTTCTGAAACCCAAATGTCAAGGTAAAAAGTGAGATATCCAGAATAGCTGAAGGACTGGCAAACCTTGCCAGTGCCAAGGACTAAAGAAACAAGCTCTGAAGTACCATTTGTAAGTCCAGGAATATTAATAGTTGCCATGACCCTCAAAAGCTCTGATCTCTACCTCCACACTTTTGCTTACAGAAGCTCCCAGAGAAGAGATTAGAGGTCCTTTCTGCAGAGATGGGACAGTGGTACCTCTACTTTCTCCAGCCACATAGACAGAAGCCCACTCCAACCCAAAAGCACTGCAGTCACACTCAGTCTGAGCACAAATATGTGCTGCTGTCTATTGAACTACATAGTATATATTTCTATTAAAAATTTCTAAGATTTTTCCTGTATTTCTGTCTTTATTATATTATTAATAGTGTATGAGTTATCATTGTAGGTCTTCCTCATCAGAACACCTTTCTTTTCAGCCAGGGAGGACCTGGGTAAACAGAGGCAGGACTGCCTGAGACTCTGCTTTTGGACACATTGGTCAAGCTCTCTAAGATGCTTTAGCTGAGATGAAGATTGATACTTGCTGAATATTCTCAGTAGCCATTCATGTTATAACCCCTTTGCAGAGATGGGTCTTTGCCCATGAAAAAAGCCCAAAAAGTCCTGTGCTGGGAGATGAACGATCACATAGGAAAGACAGCTCCCACGTGCTGGAACTGAAACAACAGTAAGTCCATACTGTAAAGGAGAAAAGTCAGTGCTGGTCTGGCAGTGCTGGAGACAGGGTAGAAGGGACCAGTGCTCTGTGGCTAACACTAGCAGTGATGGGGTCCACTCTGCAGGCAAGACTCCCTTAGAAGAAACCACAGCAAAAAACGCACAGATATATTAATCTTATTTTAACTAGCAGTTATATTTCACTCTGTGACTGTCTTCTGTGCCACTTCTGACTTACTCAAGGCAAGATCCCCAACACTCTTTGCCCACTCACCAGACTGATTACCCAGCCAGGTCTGAATCCTGCACAAAACCTAATCCACAACCATGTTGTCCCTCCGAGCCATGGCATGGCAATGAGTGCTGCAACTGGCAGCAGTGCTGGTGGCAGTGCTCTTAGCAGAGGCTTAGTTGCAAATCTTTGTCTTGTCAAGCAAGCTTAATATAAACAATTAGAGAGACATAAGATAATCCTATAAGGCTAGATTGTGGCCAGACTGGTCTGGGAGCATGACACATAAGAGAAGAGTCTGCTTTGCTTCCCCTCTGGATTTGCAGCTCCTGGTCTCTGGAGACCAGTTTAAGACTTTCTCTGCAAAGCTCCTGGGGAAAACATTCCCACCCAATTCCCTCCTACCCACTGTGCCAGTAAAATCTTTGCAGCTGTAGAATTCTGCAGGGGAATACTCAGTACTTGGCAGAGCAGCATCCTTATTAAAGATCTCTGATGAGACAACCACTGGTAATTTGATCCATGACTAGTTTTCACCCCTCACTCATTCATGTCTTAACAAAACAAAGTGCCATGAATCTAAGGCATGCAAGTCATGGAAATGCTCCTCATCAATGTAAATAATCCTTAAGCTGAGGAAAGGGGTTGTAGCATCACCAATTAGATATGTGGGATAGGCACTGACCAGCAGCCCCCTGTCCTATTAATAGATGAGAGCGCAATGCTCCTGCTCCCAGGGAGCTCACTTGGCGGAGCTGGTCTCCAGAGAGCCAACGTCTACAAAGCGCTAACATCTGGTGCCCATTATTTCACCAGCTCTGTTGTGATTAGTCCATATGATAAGTCTGGCCAATTGTTCCTGGTAAGGGATTGCTCCACTCCCTCCACCAGCCTCCTTGAGCTGTCACTTCTGGTTTGTGGCCCCTGATAATTTGCCACTGCAATTTCCAATATTTGCTCAAATCCCAAAAGGAAATCTCCCTGCCTTTCAGACAGAAGGGTAGCACTGATAATAAAAAGGGAAGGTTTATCAATTAACTCAAACCGCTCTATTGAATCAGACCCAAACCCCCTCCTATTTCAATTATGTGAGACAAAAAATGCTTTGGAAAACTTCTGCTCAAGCAAGCGTTTCATGAGGGGGCTGGTGGGATTTACCCAGGCTTTAACAAGTTAGAGAAGAGGTTAAAAAAAGGAATTCTTCTACTTCGCAAAGGCTTTTTTAACCATTGTGATGGCTGGATTGTGTCCACCTGACAGAAAGGCTCTTTCTCAGAGGTGTAGAAGTAGGAATTACGGCCTCCAGACATAAGCTTCCCCATATTTTTTCTATTCCTTTCTCTTTTGTTCTTTTGTCTGTTCATTCCCTCATTCATTCTTTCCTTCTTTCCTTTTTTCTTTTGTCTTCCAAATGCTACCTGCCTCACTAAAACAGTTGCACCATTTCACATTAGTGGAGGTAGGCTAAAATGAAGAAGTCACTAGGGACCAGAATGGCAATTGCCAGTCTACACAGATTTCTGCCCAAATATGTGAAGCTATTCAATAAATGAATCAGATGGCTTTACATGTTATGAAGGTTCCTTGAGAAAATATGAAAGAAAAAACCTAGCACAAACAGGTCTAAATAACTTACAACTATACAAAGATCAAATTTTAAGTTTTGTAAACTACCATGTAATACTTATTTGACTAAATAATCTCTATTCTTTCCCACTTTTTATGTAGTTTTTCTTTAATTTCTGTATTAAAGACTTTTCTTGCAAGGGCAAAGCTCTACAAGAAGAGCTCTACAAGTTAATTCAGCAAAAGCATTAGTTCCAGGCAGAGCTTCATCTATGCAGTTTTATTACACATATAATGCACTTCATTCCTGAAATGTTCAGTTCAGGGCATGTGTTTACTATCTTTACGTTCCATCATAAATTCCAGCATTTCAACAGTAGATGATGTTTAAGCATAAGTCAGATGTCAAATGAGACAACATTCCATGCCTTTGTAGAGATGGGAGCACTCCATTTTTCATCTGCTGAAGTCCTTGCAGAGCAGAGGTGGTAAGTGCCAAACACCTGGAAGGGAAGAAAGGTAACATGCTACCCAAATGAGTCACAAAAACAGAAGTCACAAAATCCCTAAAATTTGCACAATATTCCTGGATGCATTCAACACATAATTTGGTCTGTGCCATAGTTTTCATTAAATAAGGATTTGACCTATGCCAGATCCTGTGCTTTACCACCAACAGTCATGGTGAACATGGCATTTCCTTCCAACTTTCCTTCTAAGTGCTCTGCGGTAGCAAGGATAACCCTGTTTTCTAGGTGTAGAAACCGAAATACAGAAGAGTTAAGTAAAATGGCCAACATCAAGTGGAAAGTCACCATTTGAATTACAGCCTCAAATTTCTCACTCTTGATTTTGTAATCAAACTGTACAGCTTGCCTGAATGAACATAGCATGGACGTACACAGGAGTGCACATCATACACATACACCAAATTCTCGTGATGTTTAGAGACCAGTGAAAATAAAAAAAGAGGCTTAACCACGGAGAGTGCCATATTCCAGATAATGATTCTCAGCTAAACTTCTGTTACCATTAGCTGGTCTTGCAGGGATAGCAGATTTCGTCCTCTTGCTCCTGATGACAGTTAGCATGAGGCAGAGCAGTATTGAGCAGAACCAAAATAGAGGTGCTCAAAATCTCTTGTTAAACCTCTTTTTTTTCTCACATTTCTTGTGCTAGAAATTCTAACCTACAAACATATGCAGACACAAAACTAAAGAAGAAGCATGAATACAGTTTCACAAATTTAAGACATATTTAGCTGGGCTCTCTTTATGAGCCAGGCACTTTGTTTTCTTATATCAGAGCAACAACTGTTGCTCATGAAAGGTCTGATGAAGGTCACAGAGAACTATCAAGGGTTGGCCACTTGTCTCACTTCCTAACGGTTTTGATCTCCAATTCATGTTTATAAAGTCTCTCATTAGACTTTACAATATCCAAACATTTTGCTCTTCCTTTGGAAGTGGGATACGTGTGTGAACCTCCGGGGGACACAGGGAGAGACAATGAAGAGACATGGTTGTTTTGGAGAAGGAATAGGAGAACGATGCAGAGGAAGGGGTAATCAGAAAATGTAGAAAATATTCACATTTGTCTCACTAAAGGCATAAGAAACTGGAGACCTGTATTTGTTAGGAATGTCACTCCACAGTGCAGCAGAGATCCTCTTGCCCCAGAAGACAGTCTTTGTTCTCAAGTCTGTCTGACTGCTCAGTCCTCAGCCTGGAGCTCGAGTTGGCCCTTACTGCAGGACTTAGTGAATCACTTTTCACTGTCCTTTTCTTTGAGTATAAAACAGTGACACTAATTCATATTTACATAACTCCTGAGAAACTGAAAAAGCAACTTTGTTTTTACAAAGGACCAACCAGAAAGTTGCAGTAAGCTAAGGTGGTGCAGTCTGAATTTTTTATCTGCCTTCATGGCAATAAAAGTGGTCCTTTTTGGTATCACTAATGATCCTTTATGCTTCTTCAGAAATGTTCATTTCCAGCTTGCAGAAAAGCAGCTAGGTCCCTTTAAGAAGTCAGGAATAAAGGCCTACAAAAGGTTCATTTTACCATTTTACTAGAGTTTGGGCAGCTCTCACCTACTCTGAGCTCAGCTGCACCAAGCTAATTTCCATAAGCATCATGTGGTGTTACAGAAACCACATTTTGCCAAGCTGTCAACTGTACAGCCTTCTCTTTGCTAAACAGACTCCCATTAAAACTGTCTGCACAATTTGTCAGTTAAATGAGGTACAAGAGGGACGCTCTATTTGCCCCTAATTAGCTGTGCAGACTACCTTTGTCTGTTTGATTAAGTATTCACATTATCAATTTTGTTTAATCTGATTCATTTCACACACCTCCCCAGGGACTCAACCCATACGGTTAACTAATCTCTGATATCATCTCTCATATCAGCCCGTGGTAGTCTCCCATGGCATGCTCTACCCACACACACACTGCTCACCAAAATCTTTGCCCAGGAAGATGCTTCCCAACGCACAAAAACAATACCAGCTCCCTAGAGCTGAGGGCTTCTACCTTTAAGGGAAAAAAAGAAAAAGCCAGAATTGTGCTAACTTTGTTTCCTAAGCACCTCTGCGATGACTTTTTTTAATCTCAGGAGCTTTTCAACTGCAACCAGCTGTCCCCAGCAAGATGTGAGGTGTGTCCTGCAGTGGCACACCCTTCCCACTTCCCACAGACGCCTGCAGCTCAACCTGCTCAACTCTTCAGCGTGTCTCTGATTTTGACAGGAGACAATATCAATATCCCTATCAAACAGTTAAATAGTCCACAGTAATGGAGGATGGACTTTAAGCAGGAAGAGCTGACCATTTAGGAGAGAAAAGGAACCGCATATATTCAAAGATAATCCCTTTTACAAGTCTTCGAGGTCTCGACTAAATGCACCTTTGAGAGAACAGAGCCCATTTTAAGAAGCAGAAAGATTCGCCTGAAAAGACATGGATCAAAAAGATACTCTCAAAGCCACTTTTGTTGCATTTCTCAAGGCACCACTGCAAATCCCTGAGGAGAAGCAAATAGACCTGGGTAAAGACCAGACAACAGCTAGGGGTGAAGAAGTACTGCCTCATCTTCAACGGATGGGTTATTTCACTACAAAATTTGTTGACCATCTGCATGGAAACTGAGTACATTCCCATGCACATGTCTGACTACACATATGCACTTGCATGCATATTAGCATGAGTGCTGTAGAAAATATTTCCAGCAAAATTTTTAAGCCTTCTAAATTTGAGATTTTGTCACTCTGGATTCTGTTAAAAGTTTTCTTTGAAGATTCTAGATCAAGTCTTGCTACTGGTCACACTTCTGAAGCAAATAAAGCTTTCATAATTTTGCAGTGACAAGTTTTACCTGAGCAAAAAATAATTTTTACAACTAGTCAGCATATAAATCCTGCCCCACTCTGCACATGCTTTTGGTTTGTTACACTATGGAAGAGTATTACTTCTGATATTTTCCAGAATTGCAATTTCCTATTTCTCTGTCTTAAATGAAAAGTGGGATGCAACTTGGATTTCAGCAAGTCTATGATCCCCAAAGTTTCTTTCCCTGTGCTACTAACATTGAATACATGGCAAGAGTGGAAAAAGTGAGGTGATTTACTCAACAGTAAGTTCCACCCTTCTTTGGGTCATATTTTCTCATGGTGGTATATGGAAAAGACCTTTGCAACCTTTGATCTGGCTCCTGCTCTGAGATAAACACTGTCAGACAGAATACAAGTAGACAAACATGGCTGTTGATGTTACAGTGCCCAGAACTTCCAATATTCCATGTACTGTCATTGACATTAGAAAATATTTTTAAATGGTAGACTGCAATATGAAAATCTGTAAAATAGCACAGATTGGAAAAGCAATGTAACTGAGTTTTGTTAGTGTAATTCAAATAAGTTTATTTTACAAATCCTCAGCTACCTCTGGGAGAATGGTTTATAGCCCAAAAACCCTTCAAAATGCTTTGCAAAAATTGTGTCCTTTACTGCTCAGATTGTTATTTTCAAGAGAACAAACTGTTTTATGGTTAATGCAAAAACTTAACACCAAGATCAAACCTTGTGAATTAGTTGACTGCTCCTTCCCCACATTGAACTTCAGTAAACAGGTACAACTCAGAGTACTTAAAAACACCAAAGAACATCTGGCTATTGGTGCTATTAAAATAAGACAACTTTTTTTTCTTTTTCTTTTCTTTTTTTTTTTTTAATTTGAAAGAAAAAAAGGCTCACAAAATATTTTGGCTTTTATTTCTACTGATCTTAAAGAAACAAAACATGTTAGGCAGCACATATACCAAAAAATAGGAATGATACAGAGAAGATTAGCATGGCCCCTAAACAAGGATGACATACAAATTCATGAAGTGTTCCAAATTTTTTTGCAATTCTGATATTAGCTCAGTTGGCTAGAGTATGGTGCTAACAACACCAAAGTCATGGGTTTGATCTCCATATTGGCTATTCACTTAAGACTTGGGCTTGCTGATACTTTTGAGTCCCTTCCAAACTCAGAATATTCTGTGATGAAAAAAAAATGTAATGAAATGTAAATTAAAAATGCAAATTGAGAAACTATCCATCTTTGGAAGACTATTTCAGTATAAATTTGAAGTTAAATGTAGGCATAAATACTGTCCTACAGTAAATACTGAACTACAATGATATTAAGCAAGTATTTAGCTGAGTGCCTGAAGGCAGAAAGCAGAAGAAATTATATGGTGAAGGAGTAATAGTTAATATTTTAATTAATATTTAAATTAATTAGTCCCCAGCATCTACACTAATAAATTGAGGAAGTAGCTATTTCTGCTATATATTAGAATTTCCCCATACTCATTAACTTCTGTTCTGTGATGCCATTCAGTATCAATATTTATGCTCATTTGAATTGTCATAAATTTTGTACCAATCTAATGAGTCATTCTGCATAGACAAGCATTAGTTAAAAGTGGCATTGAGTATGAGAGGGTGTAATTTTGCTCCCAGTTGTACCTATCAGCTCAAGAATTACAGCCAGTTAGGAAAGAATGACTGGACAGGAGTGTTAATGGATTCTATTCACCAAGGAGGAAGCACCAAAAGTATTTTCACAGAAGGAAAGAAGACACATATTTTTACACTGGTGGAGAATTGAGTTTTAAAAGTGTATACACATCAAGAGACACCTTGGACTAGTGAAGATGAGAATCAGTATCTGCCCTTTCTATGAGGTTGTTTTGAGCTCTGTGCTTAAGTGTCTCACTAAAACATGTATTTTCTGTGGATTTTTGGTGAATGGAGCAAGAGCTTCCTGAGCCAGACAAGTGGTAGATAATGAAACGCATAGGCATCTATGGAATAGTCAGTCACCAAGTGAGAGCTTGTGACAGAGGAAGCAGTCTAGGACTGTATAATATTAACAGCCCAAAATTTTCTGATCTTTATGGTGTTGTCAAAAAAAGAGAAAGATGTGGTGTGTTATTCCGTGATCACTTCTGGAGCTTCACTTTTGCAGGTATGCACTTAGATATGCACAGAACCCCCAACAAGTACTGTCTTCAGATTAGTCAGTGAAATGTGAGACGTGAAGAATATTTCCACGAAAACACAGAAAACAGCCAAGAAATCCCTAATACACTTTAAAATATCAGAACTTGGTTTTATGGCAGTCAAATACTTGGAGAATAATAATGCCTATATTCAGAATATTACTGCAAAACGGAAGTTCTGGAAAGCACTTATATCAGTTATATCCTAATCCAAGTCATACTACCTAGACACAGAACAGGAGACTGATACTTTTCTTTCTCAGGGCCCTTAAACTCTGTTGCTGAGCTCTCTGTTTGCTGAGGATGATTTTCCTTTCCTACAGAAATACTCACAGAATGAGGCTGATGATTTCCTAAGCTTCCTTCAGGTTCCTGTTCTATTGCTGCTCTCAGCTGGACAGATGAAAGAGGGGCAAGGTGTAAGAAATCAGTAACCAAGAGGTTATCTGTCAAATTACAAGTCTGTACATACACATCATGTTGCAATGAATGAGGAGACATCAAGTTAAAAGCTCAGAGCATCATTATCTAGCATCCTACAGCTGAACTGTTGAAAGTGGAGAGTAACGCATCTGCACATAGTGGGACACTCCTCAGGCTTAACAATATGTATATACAGCTTTTGTTTGCTGTATATGAGGCTGGCCAAACATGAGGGAGCTGGTGAAAATAGAGCTGTAATAAAAACATTGGCATCTTCATTTTTGTAAATAGTGTCATGGCTAAAGGTGGCAAGCAGTTGGAGTTTCTGTCTCATGTCTCCTCTGCAAAATGCAATTCTATAGAAGAACTGATGCTGCTGTCAACCACTTCCCTTGGGTCCTTTGAAGTTTGTTTTATCTTATTGAGAAAAATACCATATTTTTTAAAAGAAACACAGCACTCATCTGCTGTCCTGAAAATATCCATGGGCCCAGGCTGGCAAATGATTGACAATGTATTATACTGTGACTAATGAATGTTCAAGAGGTTATCATTATTCTATGTTTTACAGTACAAATTTTCATTCCGATGATTTTCAATACACTGCTTTACAAAGTTCTCCAAAGATGTCAGGTCAGGGTGCAAGTGCTAAAACAAATTATTCATTGAATCTGAGACAAAGAGGAAAAAGGGGATATTTTGACCACTTGATGACTTTTGAGGTGGTTTGGGTCAAATTTTAAGGAGGACAAGAGGTATCAGACCTGGTTTGATGTGAAATTCATGAGTTACTCTGTTGCTATTTCCAAGAAATGGTGGTAACTCTGGGGGAATGCATTTGTGGTTACTTAGCACAGTCAGAGACTTTCACTGGCATGTCTCTGTATCCAAAGCTTTGCCAAAAGTCTGAAGGGCTCTATGGTGATCACCAAGTGTCTGACAGGCCTTGGCAAGTTCCCCTAATTAACTTGAAGGCTCTTGCAAAGCCTCCGTGCCTTGTAATGAGTCCAGTCGACATTTAAAGCCATGTTGTGAAGCAGATCTCCTCGGTCCCCAAAGGGTTTCCCGTTAATCTCCTCAGCCCTGTCGAGATCTTCAGCTGGAGAGATTCTGACAGAGAGCAAAAGCTGTGAGGAATTTCTAATCCTAAGAGGGACTCTTGCAGGGATCTGAGGCAGATCTGGTCAGGTTAACAGGGTTTGTGAAGGCCCCAAGAGTAGCTGTGAGAGCAGGGTGAGGAGGGGGGGGAAAAAAAGCCCAAACCAAAACTTTGGATCCAGTTGTAGCAAGCAGGAGCCCAAGGTATGCTAATTAACACAGCTGCCATCAAGGATGTAATCTAATTTACATACTTGGTAGTGAATAAATGCTTCCATATGGCAGAGTACCAACATTTTTCCTTGACAACTTTATCAAAAAGCTAATGGAATTGGCACGCAAGAGAAAACTTTACCCAGCTTCACTAAAGATAACAAACCCAGTAAAGGAAGTGAGAGAAATGCAGGGGGAAAAGGTTGTGTTCAAGCAAAGTAGATATTAGCAAGCTAAGAAATTATGTTTTAAATATTTTGCTAATGGAGTAGTAGGAAAACTCAAAAATGCTCTACTAGCTGTTTCCTTATCTCCTTGTCCCAACCAAATCCATGAAATGGCCTTGCACTTGTACATCCTGTACATTCACCACTGCCAACTTGAGGCAGATGCTCAAATGCTCGGGTGCCCAAAATGAGCCAGATGCTCAGATGCTGTACTACTGGACTTCCTGATGCGTGTAAGCCCACAAATCCATCCCTGCCTTCAGAGTCCTGGACTAGCACATGATTCACTGTGTGTGACAGCAGAGCTCCCCATAGTGCATGAGAGCATTGCAGACTGTCTCAACAGTCATGTCATCTTCCTGGAAGAGGGCATCTCCCTTAATCAAATGGGTGACTTCCAAATCACTGTGCATACCTCTTGTTCAGCTGGATGAAACAACTTTTTTTGACCATAGTAAGTGCTGTTGAAGATGGCCCTCAATGATGGGCCGCACTACAGACCACATTCCTTTGAAGTGGCTCCATTTTTAGGGGGAGGGCTATGGATCTCTGTGTTGGAAATGTTTGTCTGATCAATCACAGGCTGACCACTGAAGTGGCCACTGTGTTATCTCTGGGCATCAGAGGTCTTAGCCAAAATCAACAAGGCAACTTAAGAGTGAAGATACTGATTCAGGGGAGTACTTTTCCCTAAGCATGACTGCTTTTCACACTGAAACAGAAAGTAGTGGTTTGGAAAGTTGCAAACTCACCTGACCATGTGCAATCTCCAGCCTTTCAGACACTTGTACTTCCTGAAGGGAAAACAGAAAATATTAGTGGTATATTCTGGAAAAATCCACAAATCAAATTCTGACCCCATGGACTTTCCCAAAAGGGGATGTCCTCTATTGGAAGGATGCTGGGCTCTCAAGAATCTTCAACAGCCTTTCCTTTTGAGATCTTTACTTGGAATAGGGCTGCCTGAGAATTGACTACTCTATTTGTTATGTAATGCCCTTCACCATGGTCTTAAAAAAAGAAACTGGAATCATAGGGCATGTCTGTCAATAAGTTATTCATCGCCTATCTGCAAGTGGTCAAGGATAAGAACTTCAGTCTCCTATGTCCAAAACACACACAAACAAAATCATGTACCTGGGTAAACCAAACACAGGGCTAAACAACCTATCAACTGGTAAACTGAGTTGAGTTTAAATATACCTATATAAGGAACCATACAACTGGTCTTAACCAGATTATAGAGATTTTCCCAACTAAAATGTAGTAAGAATGTTTATACATGTGCTTATCCATAGATGTTTGTGTTGTCTCACTCAGACTTCATGCTTGAACACATTGCTGGGATGTAAGCCAGGGCCCCAGACAGCTAGTGAGGATCAAGCTTAGTCTAGTCATCATTCTCCTTTTGTATTCATTCTGATCAGTCATGAAACAGATATTTCAATAATCCTCCACTGGGCAGCTGTCTAGGTCTCACCGTGTACTGAGGCAGGCAACCGTATCTCATCTAAGTTCTCTATTTTTCTCAGAAAAATCCTGTAGCCAAAGGAGAAGAGAAACAGACATTCATATATAAAAATCCAAATAAAAATTCAGTGTTGAAACTCAGGGAAATGGAAACTTGCTATATAGTTATGGATTTTATGCAACAAGATCATGATTGGAGATTTGATTTTCAGCCCTGCCTGCAGATTCCACCTTCAATAGTCTTTTTTTAAAAGATCTCTTTTGTTGAAATAGTTGACATTTCATTACAAGTATGATTCCAGTCAAGCAAAATTCTTGTGTCCTTTTTGTTCTGGTTGGTTGTTGTCATTAATGTGATCCAGTAACTGTGTGAATGCGGTTTTGTTTATGAATATTCCAGAAAGTAGGTAAAAATGTTAATTGGAAACCAAAATTTGCCCAGGAAGGAGTGGATTAGAGGGGAGGTACCAAGCCTCATGACATTCAATTACAGCAGTATTTCACTTTTAGAAGACTGTAAAGTTTTATTTCAGCGAGGTCTGAGCTCTTCATTTTGACTTTCAACTACTGACTAATTTAGTACTTTTATTTTTAACATCAGTTCAGTGACAAAAATATGGAAATTGAAGCAAAGCAATCCTACATTTTTAGGATATTTAATTTCCAGTGAATCATGCTGTTGTCTTCCAAAGCAGATACAATTTCTATTTTGCAGTACTTAAATTTTTGTTTTATCTATCATTTTGTCACAGAGGATACATTTAGGATGAAAAGGAATTCTGCAATATTAGAAACTCTCTGTGAAAGGGAAATTTTGAAAATGAGATTTTTTTAAAACTCCTCTAGCAGGCCAGAGCTACAGAAGCAAAAATACTATTTATATTAACTGGCACCAATATAATCTGCCTTTCCACTGACCAAAGCAGGATTTTTTCTGCATAGGATTGATACATACATCAGCTTCTTGACATGTGTGAAAACCAGAGTGCTGGAATGCACCCTGTCACCAGGTCCCTTTGGCAGCAGTGCCACACAGTCATGAGTAACATGCATCCCCTCCGACAGGCAGCTGATATGCCTGGAAGGGACCCCTGCCCTGGCTAAGGCAAGTGGAATGCAAGGCCAGTTGAGCTTAACAGGCCAGATTCTGCTTGGAAAATGCTAGAATCGAGAAATTACTTAGAAATGAGAAATTGCTTTACAGGCGGGAGGATGGATCCTGAGATAGCTGCTATGGAGAGCTTTCAGCTCTGCTCCATGGACTCGTCTTCAATATTTCTGTTGAAATAAATCACTTGGGGTTGTAGTTGTGTGTTACTGAAATGTGGATGTGCACCAGCAAGGTAATGACTGCCTCTACAAGTTCTACAAAGCTTCCAGAACTGTTTTCTGCCTAAGGTGGTGAGGACAGAAATATTTGGTCTTCGTCATCATTGCCTTTTCTCTCATCCTTCCTGTATCCTGCTTCTGGGACAAGGCTGCAGCCACAGCAGACCCCAGGCTGCCTGACTGTCTTCTCCCCACGCACTTGACGACAGCAGCAAACCTGGCTGGCACACTGAGACCTTTAGCTGGTCAAAAGCTTTTTAGTGCTACAGGGCAATGTCACTAAAGGTCATCTCCTTGTTGCTAACACTGACCAAGAGAAATCTAAATCGATCTTGGGAAAGGTGGAAATGTCATGCAAAATCCTGGCACTTGGAGATGGCTGCACGTATATCCCCATCTTTCACCAGAGGTCAATATTCACTGTGGTAAAGGCAGTTTGTGCTCTGTAGCCAGCACTCACTATCTCAAACTAGAGCTGAAGAAACATCATCTGAGCCAGCATGGCCCTTATTTCTTTGATATCCCCCTTGTCAACAGTTTGAAAATGAGATGGCTAATTTTGTGCCTGACAAGAAAGGACGGATCATTTTCTCAGATGCTGCTATCAGCAGAGTCAGTGCTGGTACACTCTCCGAGGGAGTCCCCAAACTACAGGTTACTGGCAGGCAGACAAACGCTCGCTGACAGCCATTTGTGACCAACTACGAAACACCATCTGCTGTAGTTGGAGGGAAGGAACATATCCAGCAAGTGATACCACTGTGAGAAATGATTTTGTGTGTTGAAACACAGCGGTCTTTAGACAGCCCCAAAGAATAAGCCTATTTTGTTTTCCCAGATTTGTGTATGGGGAAAAGAAACATTTTCTCTTGTTGGGGTTCCATGGGTGAGACTTCCTGGGTTTATTTATATTGAAGCCAGAAAAAGAAAATATTTGATATGTCCATATTACATTAACAGGTGTACTAAATATGACCATGATCTGAGCCAAATGCATCTTTAGCAATGTCATGTTGGAGAGTGAAACACTACCTGATGGCTAAAACACCCACACAAGAGTGAATCTGCCACCGACTTGCTGGTGACATTGAGCAACTCCCATCCCTTCTCTTTGGAACAGCAATAAGGGTTTTTCTTCAGGTGAGTGTATGAAAGACTAGCTCGTGTTTGTTCAGCTCTCTGAAATCCCTGGAGAAAGGGGATAAACAGATTTCATTAAAGTTCAGAGACTAGTGTCTGGTTCTGAGGCTGTTGAGCAGACAAACACAAAGTCTTTACCTTTAGCATGTGAGGGTAAAAACAAAGCAAACAAAACAAAACAAAAAAACATTTTCAGACTTGCAAGGACATTTTTGAAACATTAGGGTCTTTTAAGTGGCTCAAGTGCAAAAAAGTCCCAATGTGTGTCCAAAGTGTTGTCAAAAATAAAAAAACTTCCCTTTGTAACTAACACAAGCAGCAGAACCCAAAAAGTTTCAGGAGAAGAGATGTTCAGCTCCCTTAGAGGGGGAAGGAATCTTACTTGCTAATTAACATAAATAAGGCATGCAGCCAAATGCATATGCCAACTCTTCCCTCTCTGGTCAGAGAACGAGGCTTTCATTTTTAAGAGTCTTAATAGTTCTGTGTCTCATGATTAAGTAATGAGAGCTGGCATCCAAAGTATCTGAAGTTCAGCTGATCTTGCATTATCTTTGTCGGCCCTGGCAGACTATAAACCAAAATATTTTCAAGGTAAATATGCAGATGAAAAGAGTTTCAAAAAGACATCTTAAAACTAAAGTTCAATCTTAAACCAGAGAAATACCAAATTATCATGGCAGATTATCACCCTATTCCTTCGAATTCTAGTAAAATTTTTAAACACTTGTACATACCTAGATACTTTTGTATTTTTAGATATGATTTTGTATAGTATGTGTATATGTTTCACACCACTTCTTTCAGATACAGCTTGAATGTCTATGAAATGGCAGTGATAGTGATGTTTGTCATCAGCTTGCAAGCATTAAATATAGTTTTACTGTAGAAATTCTTTCTAAAGGTTAACAGAAGATGTCTGGATTCAATCTCTTTAGACCTGTATATATCACATATATATTATTGGGCTGGCGGGAGGGGGCTTGATCCAGGCCCTGTTGAAGTCAGAAACACACAGCTGTGTGCAGTGTCACTCAGATTGGAGCAGGAAGGTTTGGGCATCCCTCTGGCTCAGGGCTGGACCCAGAGGTAGTCTGTGAAAGCTCAAATCCTGCATGCTTCTGGGGCAGATAGGAACCAGGGACCAGAAGAGGGGCTGTAGCAGGGGAAGAGAAGGGAAGGAAAATCCACTTCCAGCATCCAGTGGGCAAGGCGATGGGAGCATGGCCAGACAGTGACAGCGGACAGAGAGAGAGAGTGGGATAGATGAGGGCTTTCAGGAAACCTTATTTATGATTTAAATATGCTGTCACTTGTCCCTGTGCAATATGAAAACCAAATCTAAACATTTGTCTGTAGAATCAGGTGATGACTGGCCCTCTACTGTCTCAAGGGGGGCAGGAAAATGGTCCATGCACCTGCCACCTAATTCAGTTTAAAACCTGACACATTTACCAAGAGTGGGCTGGCATAATGAACTTCATTCATGCTGTCAGTGGAGTCAATAACTTATCCCCAACTGCTTTTGTCTCCCTGGCGGCAGTGCCTCTGATCGGGCTGAGGTACTTATTCAAGTAAAATTTATTTTCAATTGCAGGCCATAATACTACTGGCACAAGCCTGGCTTTGACAGAAGCTTTTGCTCAAGGCTAAACTATTGTTAAAGTTTGTGCCCATTGTCCAGGGTCTTTGATCTGTCAAAGCTGCTTAACAAGCTGGTTAAAAACTGTTTCAAATAACAGGTGTGTCCTTTGAGGACACAGGGCCATTTTTCAATTTCTTTAAAAGACTAGTCCAGTAGCTGACTAAAATTTACATGCTGGTTGGTGGTGATATATGTAAAGCACTTTTAAAGCAAGAAATTCGATTTAGGCATTTATTTCCCTGAACTTCCTTGTGGTTTGTTGTTGGTTTTGTTTGGTTTTGTGGTTTAGACTTTTGGGATTTTTTTCTAAGGAAGTAAAAAGATTTACAAGGTGATTCTCTGGGGCCTTGGAAGTATTTAGTGGAAAGATGATTGAGATACTAAATCAGCCTGTGACACTACAATGGCACCCAGTCACAGTAAAGCAGTGTTTGGAGCAAGCAAGCACCAGTGAACACAATTCGGAGAAAGCTTATGATGGAGATGAGCAAAAGTGGGGTCAGATGGGGCAGCCTTTGCTGAGGTAGGCTCAGGGTGAGGGGGGATACTTCCCCACCAACTCAAACCTGCCGTTGCTGCAACTGTGCTGCCCCAGCCCACCCCTTCCCCTCCAGCTGGCTCCTTGATCTGCTGCTGATTCCAAGAGTTGGTAGCATGGTTAGTATGTACAGGATCTGCTCTCACTGCCCAGAAAGCCAAATTTCTGGGAGAAGATCCTTACCGTATCTTTGGTATCCACTGCATAAGCCAGGCCATTCATGCATGGTCAATGGCCTGAAAAAATTTCCTTTGAATGGTCCATATGTCAGCTATGTTCTGTGGAACATGCAAAAAAGGGTTCCTCCCCTTCACATATGTTTGAAAATACAACTGAGGTCCTGAGAGATTTAACCAGTTTTAACCTAATCCAGTTTTTTTTCCTGAAAAAAAAAAAAAATCCAAAAAAGGCAAATGTTGCCCATAATCATTCTGAAAAGCACAGGGCTGTCCTAAAGGTTTAGGAAAAAGGGGTAAGGGACACTCAGTGTGTGTGTTCAGGAGGGTATGAAAAGAACGGAGGATAAACACGTTCAGGGGTGGTTTCCCCCCCGGCTCTGAATCAATTATAATTATCAAATTATGGAGCTGCTGGTATTAGGATTTTGGTCCACACCGAGAATTTCTGTGCCTTTTCAAGTTCCAGTTGACCAGATGTGTTAGGCAACAAGTCGGTCACAACTTTTACACCTTTGGGGCTTCTGCAAAGCCCTGTCAAAGGTGAAGGAGTGAACTGGTGTCATCAATGCAGTTAGAGGTGACTGGTACATCTCCAGACTGCTGACTGCAGGCTGATGCACAGGTATCCCAACTTGTGCCACAGAGGTACAGAGGGTGCAGAGCCTCTGGGAGACTCACTTGCAGCTGTAGACAGTTAGCTTTTGTTGCACAGTACATCAAGCAGCTCTTCATGGGCCATCACTGTGGTCCCCAGGGCTGGTGGAGTGCAGGGCCTCTGCAGGAGTGAACTGTGCAGAGGAGGGGCAGACAGCAACCTCACAGGCATCTCCACAGCCAGGCAGGGAGCATGAATAAAATGTGACGTAGGAAGCAGTTGCCCATCTTTGACCTGTAGAAATCAGCAGCTTCAGCCAGTGAATGCAAGGCCATCTTCTATAAAAAAAGAGGAGATGAAAGTTCCCCTTATACAGCAGACAAGCTCTGACACTTGTTCTCCTCCTTCCCCTGAGCTGTGCCCAGCAGCTCCCCTTACTGGAGAAGCTTGCACGCCTTGAAAGACGAGCGCAACAAACTGAAATAACTTTCCTTTAAAAATGAGCCTGCTTCCTAAGCATATTTTGCTTAAACAATCCCACCTCTGCCAATAACCTGTCATCAGCTTGTTAGTTCAAGGGAGATGGCAAAGAAAACAAGCACTTTGTCAAACGTAGTAGTTTTGTGAATACTCCTAAACTGAATGAAGAATGACAGAGAAAAAGCAAAGCTTTTCAAAAATCACTCAGCTATGCCGACCATTAGGATCATTACAACTGTTCAAGGATTACTTTGGCATGTGTCTGTGCCAACAATTAACTCAGGGGCTATGTTTAGAGCAATTCAGTTTTGGCATTCAAATGTAGCCAGAAAGATGTGAGATAGAGGACAAACTCCTGTTGAAAGGCTGCAGCTCGGCTACTGGCCTCTAAGCAAAGCTGTCTGTGACTTTACTGGATAAAACATCAGCCTACTACATTATCTACAACACGTTTTCATCACCCTAGTGGCTAAGTCCGTATCTAAGGGTAGGTTAAAGGTCAGAATGAGTAAAAGACCTGTTAGTGACCAGACACATTAAGATAGGTTTTCACTTTCTCTGTAATCTAGATTAAAACATTTGCTTCTCTGTGCAAAGGAATGTAGAGAAGTCCACTATTCTCAGTTCTTTTCTGCATTTTTCTGATGTAAAGTATTAAATGTGCTCAGTTTTAAAAGCTGATTTTCCCTTACTCATTACAGTCAGTGTGGTATCTTCAATGCTGTGTTGAAGCATAAAAATAGGGTCTATCGTGATTTCTCCAGTGAGAAGAGTATTACAGATGGAAATAAGGGCAGTTGCATAATGGCAAGTGCTTTTGAGGAAAATACAAAATTATCTATAAAGTAGCCTAAGGACTCTAAACCACTTTAACATTACAACCCCCTTTCATATTACCATATAATTGTGACCTGCAAAGTAAAATAAGAAAATGCCATGAAGTGGCAGTTGTCCAGTAAGACCACCAGACTATTACAGGAGGGTATCTGTAGCTATTATTTGTCACTAGCTGTTATTTATATTGCACATGATTCAACAGATGGTTGGGCAGATGCAATGGCAAGGTGAGACAACCACAGCAGTAAAGGCTGGAATAGAAGATGCTGCAGCTGGAGGAAGAGAGCTGCCCATGGAGAGAGATGGATGGAGCTGGTGGTTGAGTGAGGGAATGAACAGGAGATATTCAAGTGACTGAACCTGACAATCTCAAAAAAAAGGGTCAGCTGCTGACTGTGCTGCTGACAGCCCTCCAAGATATGAGACATGCTGGGCTCTTCATGGGGACAGACCAGGTAAAGGAGTCTTTCCCAGTATGACTACAAGAGAAGGAGTTAAAATGCTGATATTGCATTCACAGGAGGATGGTCCTGCTGTATTGCAGGGAGCAGTTAACCCCAGAGATCTCAGGTAAAATCCACATGAGCAGAAGTGAAGAAGCAGTCAGTGCTGATCTGATTCAAGGTACATAGTTAGTGCTGGCTTTGCCTGTAAACAGGATTTTAGGCCAAAAGTTTGGACCCAAAGACATTGTAAAGAAGTGTTGTGATTCAAAAGTGTGGATGGAGTGCTGCCAAATTCACGAAGTGCACCAGTGGGAAGAAAAAAACTACTGCAACTTTTTAGGAAACACAACTAAAAAAAAGTAAAGTTTTCTCTTTGGATCATGGCTTTGCATTTGTCAGTTGGAATATGCTGAAACAAGTGAAGGATGGAACACTAAGTGCAGTTTGTCTGGTTTCAGCAGGTAGAAAGAAGAAGGGACTAGTTTCAGGGGACAACCCTAAGCCTCACACCCAATCTGTGTCTGAAACCACATCTCCACAAAGTATATGATCCTTACACAGTAGAAAGCAAAAGCCCTGTGCTTTTCCCAGCTGCTTACAAATTTTGGAGTGGAAAATGTAAGAGAGGCAGTATTGTGGATTCATTTTTCTTGGTGGAAATTTAATGATAGGCAAGGACTGTCTCTGGACATATGATGAATTCTGATACTGAGAACTGTTTTATGTCTGGGTGTGATATTTATGAACTGATAAAGTGCCTGTGGAATGCGCATCCCCACTGCCATGGGCATCTTTTGCCCCATATTGATGAAAAACCGATGGAAGAAGGATTTCTTGCACATGGCACAGACACAGAAATAGACATTCTTTATAGATTCATAGTTCAATAAACCAATCATGTACAACTGGGAAAAGCTAAGCAGAGAATGCCAAAGAATGATGGAAACAAATCAAATAATGGGAACCTTGATCAGTTAAAAATTCTGATAAATACCTCACTTCAGAAAGAAAATGTATTCTTCTAGTAATGTGGAGAGAAAGACAAACAGAAAGAGATGACAACAAGGGCAAACACTTGCTTTAAGGGAGAAAGACTCTGAGACTACATCTATACAAAATATGCCTGTGACCATTACTTAGCTCTGAAGCCAACTGGCACAGAATCGTGTATGTCCACATTATTAAATTGTTGGTTTCCTGGCAGTGTGGTTGAACACATTGCCTGCTGGGATTGGCCTTTGGCCTATGCTATGCCCAAATCATGCCTAGGAAATGTTTAGGGAAGTGCTAGCTGTCTGGAACCAAAACACACCAGGAACTGTTGTAACAATTTGACTCCATAAATAATGGTGCTACAGTGCCTGAGAATATTATGAGGTACTGGTTAATTTACTAGGATAGATGAAGTCTATGATCCTAGCTTGGAATGGGAATCTTGGACATCTTATAGAACCCTGAGAAATGGAAAACCATAGAGCACTGAACAGACACAAGAGTGTGCTGATGTGAGAGAGGCAGGCATGTACACTTGCACTGAAGTGGCATAAGAAACAGCTTATATCATGGCATAAGTAATGGAAGACATGACACAGTGGGGATGCAGATTTTTCACCTCTGGAAAGGGCAAAGAGGCTGTGCTGGATAGTCTGGGGAATTACAAACTATGGAAAGAAGTGCCACAGGCTTTGGAAAGACTGTGCTCAAGTGCTTTTGTAAAGTATACATCATCTCATTTCAAAATTGAACACAACTAAACTGTCCTGGTTATAGTAGCCAGGATCAGTTTGTCACTGTGTGGGTGTGTATTCTAAACCCTCTCTGTCATTTTTCTCATGAACTGCTCACAATGGCCCATTTGCAGCAGCTGCCCAGGGCACACCCAACCCCTCAGGCTACAAGATGGGTGTTTAGGAACTTCTGAGATAAGGAAATTTTCCTGCCTCCACACCCACCTGAGGGGTCATATCTACTAATGGGCCATCAGGGATGCCAAAAATATGCCACTGTTCACCTCACAGAGTAAATCACCCATTGTGAAACTCTCCACCCTGGGGGAGGGACTGGGCATTCCCATCTGAGCCCAAGCAGATATAAACTTGGGGTTTTGGGACTGAGATCTCTCTTCAGATCCAGAGGAGGACCCGAGCCTTGACCAGACTGAGACTGCCACCAGACTGTAGCCATCATTTTCACCAGCAGGTTTCTTCCTTTCTTCTTACTTTGAACTCAGGGGGGATCACGTGGTATTCAGCACAGGGTTTGATGAGCTCCATTCTGTTCATGCCCCGCTGTGCTGGGCTGTACGTCTGTTTTTGTGGGTCAAACAGATTTCCCTTCTGTATCAGTGCATTTTGTGATCTTTCATTAAATAGTTATTCTGACTTGCAATACCATTCTGCTCCATAGTACTGCCCTCAAGTATTCCCAGAGGGGATGTGCAAAGACAGCATGGATGTGTTGGAACTTCAGGGATGCTGATGCATCCACCTCCCAAATGAAGCCTTGACACCCATCCCATTTAGGTCCTTTACCAATTTATGTGATTCAAAAGCATTCAGACACAGGGAATGATCTGGGCCTTTGCATGGAATACAAGACTACATACAAGACTTCCATGGTTTCTAGCTCTGGCATGTCTGTTCCTGATATATCTGTAGCTTTTTATAAGTGTTAGCACTTAAATGCTGCAGAGTGGTTTCAAAACTCAATTCTCAGTGCACTCAAACAAACCATAATCCCACTCATGATCACCACAGTTGTGACTAACTTCTGTCACTGTTACTTGCAGTTTTAGGAGGAAAGCCAAGCTCTAAAGCTGGGGATGGAATCTCTCCCAGTAGAGGTTTCGAACTGCCTTTCTCCTAGTGCCTGAAAATTCACTTGCTGTGTGAAGATCTGACAGCACAGATGACAAAATCCACTATGGTAAATTCCTGAAAGCATGACATAGGAGAGCACAAGGGACAAAGTGTATTTTTAGTTGTCTGCTCCTATACAGCCCTTGGCAGATCTTTGTTTATCACCAAAAAAAAAAAGTCTGGACACAGACTTATGTGATCACTTTACTGTTCTTCCTCTGCCCCCATGGGTGAAGACTCACAACTCCCTCAGGTAAAAGGTTATATTTTGTAAAAAGTTCTTATTAGTTGTGAAGTTCATTCTTTGCTTTTTAAAAATGACAAAGCAAATCTCCTGTTTTTCAGAAAGCCATCTAACAGTTTGCAGCTGAAACACAGCAAAGTAGCACCTGGTACATTAAAGTCAGAGCCACTGTTTAGAAAACAATTAAAACAAAAGGAAAACGCATTTAAAGAAAAAAAAAAAAAAGAAAAAAGAAAAAAAATACACACACACACCAAAAAGCCCACAAAAAGTAGGTATGCAGAAAAGTCATTTAGCATTGTCAAAAGCAGAATGTGTTTTTTATAAAATAAACATTAACTTAACATTACTGAATACTTTCTAAAATATTTCCACTTGTATAACTAATGCACTATCACATCCTCATCTTGATCTCTGATGTGGGAGAGGGTTTTCTGGAAGTTGCACAAGTATTCAGAAACCATAGCTCCTTCCCTGCCATTTTTTGGGGTTGATTGGCATGTGTTTAAATCTGTCTTTGAAAACAATGCATGTGATACTATAAAAATAAAAGGAAGTCCCTTTTGAAAAACTACTTGTTCATTATTATAATGGAATGTCTAAGCAATGGTCATGAAACTCTATGCACTGATATTTGTTGTTGTTGGCTGGACTTCGCGAACAAAGATCTTGGGATAAGCCTGCACAATGGATTTTTTAGGTGAGGCACAGGGTGCGCAGAACTGGCCCCCCCCCCTTTACTCCTGAAGTTCATCTTGCCACAGCCGAGCAGCTCGGACGGTGACAGCGAGTTCCTCGAGGATTCGAACCGGTGTCCTCAGAGGAGGAGCCGACTCCAGAGGTGGCGACTTACACCACTCGGCCAACACCCGCTGCCCATTTCAGATTAGCACTGATATTTAAGCACTAATAAACCTTCCTTTCATCTGGCTGGTCCAGATGACAACTGAGGGTAGTATAATACTACTGACTAACACTCCTGTTCCTACCAGGAGCTTTTGTGGTTCAACTCTGCTATCTCTGCCTTAAAAATTGAGTCATACCTGCTTTTATTAGCTTACAAGGCATGAGGACCAGGCCCTGTGCAAATCTCTTTTATTGTCAGCACTCTACATGTTTTTCAAGGGATCCATTAGTTTTTGAGTTATAGGTCTCCACAAATCATCTTCACCATAAATACTAAACTACTGCATTGCTTGTAGTTTTTTCCCTTGCCCATCTGGCAGACCTGGCTGTTCTGCCAGGTATCTTTCAAGATGTACGTGTCAACAGCAACAACACTTTGGGGGGAAACAAACAAACATAAAAATATTAAATTAAAATATTGATTTGCAGTTTTCTACTAAGCCTATATAAAACCCCATCCTGAACCCGCAAAAGCTTCAGGAGACTTTGGGGACCTAGGCACAGATTTTGGTCATGCAGTCTTAACTGATGGTACTAATTTTTATATTTTTATATTTTTCCTGTCAGTCATACTTTACCATTCTGCAGCTGCACTGTCCTTCCATGGGTGCCTACTTCAATGTAACATCAAGAAAAAGGGTTTGTTTCAACTTCAAAAGAGGGAAATGGAGAGCATGAGAAGGAAAATTGGTTGGGTTAAGCAGGATACAGACACTTCCATTCACCCTTTTAGTGCCTTCAGTTCAGCATCTCTAACTCAGCAGTTCTTGAATGCACAAAAGGGAGCACAGCTACAGCTCCATGAAAAACTGTATCACCTCCCTAATGTGATGTAAGATTCATATTTCCTCTTTGTTATATTCATTTGACCCTAAAATATTTCTAATAAACCTGAAAAAACAGAGAACACAAAATTATCAACAATTAAACAACAATTTAGCTTCTTTGTTTAAAAAGTGGATAAGAAACCAGAGAAGATCCTTACATGATTGTTGGGGGATTTTGGGGGTTTGTCTTTTTTTTTTTTTTTTTCTCTTTAGTCACAGTGTAGCTTCATATTCAAAAGGTTATATAGTACAGTTTTATTTTTTGGAGACTCTTTTATTCTTGCCCTGTTTCCCTATTCAAAATACACTAAGATGGCACTTAGGGATCCGGTTTAGTGGTGGACTTGGCAGTATTAGATTTACAATTGTACTCAATGGTCTTAGAGGTCCTTTACAACCTAAATATTTCTATGATTCTAAGGTTCAATTCAACCACCTAAACACAGGTATTTACAGCTTCTGAGATGCCCTAAGTTTTCTCACCTGTTGGTCCAGTAAAATATAAATGTTCAGCAGGTTCTGGGTCATTTTTGGCAGTGTGGATGTCTCAAGATATTTCTAATGACACAACGCAAAGCGACAAACTCTAATCCTGAGATTTCACAGAACTTCAGTGAAAGATGACTGCTTACATTTTAGTACTTGGCTAGCACTTAGCTACAAGTTTGCTGTTTCCATTTCAGACCCGAGAATGGGTTTGTGTACCTCCAAAGTGCCCATTTTCCCCAACAATATTACTGCATCTAGTAAAGTATTATACTGCCTTTCTCGACCTTGCCCCTTTGTTTTCCCTGGCAGCAGCACAATGTCATCTTGTGACAGCACTTTCCAGCTCAAATACATGCCTACCTGCTCCTACAGGAAAGAAAATGGGGCTGCAAAGAATAGAAAATACAAAATAAAAAGTTTTGGATATGAGCAAATAGGAAAATACAAAAAAAACCCAAACAACTGGAGGGAGGCAGAGCAAAACACATGCTTTTTAACAGGCACAAATCCTTATTAGTTTTGCTTGGAGGGTAGGGCCTCAACCAGGGCACCTTGGCAGTCAGCCTGGTGTTTGGACCTGGGGCAGGGGGATAGTAACCAATTAAAATAAATTATTTTTTCCCCATATTACCTTTTTTGTTCCCCTCTGTGACTTCAAAGAAAAATTATTTGCTCATTTTTTAATAACTGATGGGGACTGTGAATTACTGAGCAAGGCCCCCAGCCCAGTGTTTATCTCCTTGCCAATAAATCTCTAAACTGAAGCAATGAAGCTAAGTACTGCTGCTATTTCTGCATTTTATTTCCACATTAATCAAAACACAAGCTCATCTCCACCTCCTCCATGGCCCTCCACAGGTGGGGAAGAGACGTCCCATGAAGGGACAGTCTGTGTTGGACTTGTTAGGTGGGGGGTCTGATGGGATGGGACAGTGGAAGAGAAAAGAGACTCCACAACTCAGAGAGTTGGATCAAGAAACCAATGCCTGGGGGACTGGTGTCAAACTTGTGGCAGAACCCTGGAGGTGTGGGCAGCAGAGTCCTCCCTCATGGGAACTAAGAAACACTAGGAAAGAAGGGAAAGCTGCTTCCCTGAGACTAGCAGCAGCATCTGCCTTCTCCACGGCATGGTTCTGCTGGAACAGAGTGGAAAGCAAGGGGACGCACAAGTGAAAACAAATGGTGTCCACCAACCTTGGATATATTTGTATTTATATTTTCATGTGTATTTTATATATATTCAATGTATTTTCATTTATATTTATATGGGGTGTGTGTACACGTATTTTATATATGTGCACACAAACATTATTCATTTTTGTGGTGAAAATTAAAGGAATTTCCTGAAAGCACCAAGCTTGTGTCTATCCCAGGAGACTCATGCTTAGTCAAACTGTCCTGTGCCATACTGAACCATGCTGTACCATGCACCACTGCCCTGGACCTGTAGCCCCCTTTCCAGAGAGGGGCGAGCCCACAGAATGGGCACTGCCAGTCTCTGCCACAACAGGATGTTTCCTGTTTTCTTGTTTCTATCCATCAGCTCCCTCCTGCTCTGCTTTTTTTTTTTTTTTGGCTTTTTTTTTTTTCTCTGATGTATTTGTGGTGATAAACCCTCCCAAAGAGAACTCCATCCTTCCCCTTTCTCTCCCCATGGTAGTTCCTCCAAAAGTTGTTCCATTGTTGGTTGGTTGTTTTTTTCCGGGGAAGGGAGCCCGAGGAGAGGACCAGTACACGGAGAGCCTTGAATTTCTGTTATTAGACTGAAATTTCTTCCCCAGCAGAGAGCAGCTGCTTTCCGAACGTGCCTCCTCGCCCGCAGCACCGTTATCTCCAAGTTGCTCGGCGTTTCCCCACCCATCGAAAAGGAGAATGAAATGGCACCTCTTCGGATGCTCTTTTCCCCTTCCCCAAGGGTCAGGACGTGAAACCAGGAAGGAGAGTCTGGCGTTTGACTCGCACAGCCTGGGGCACGTTGCTGCCGCAGAGGAGCCGGGGGGGACGGGACATTTATCACCCCTTTCCTGACGGCTCAAAACTCTCCCTCAGCCTCATTCGGCTGCTTGGTCGCTTTTGCTGCGGAAAAGCGCGGAGCGCCCTATGCACCTTTCACCCGCCCTTGCTCCGTGTCGGGAAAACAGCCCGACGTGTCCGGGGAACGTGGATCAGAGCCCGGGAGGACGGCTCCGCGTGGCTGAATGGC
This sequence comes from Formicarius rufipectus, assembly GCA_013399695.1. Classification (NCBI taxonomy): domain Eukaryota; kingdom Metazoa; phylum Chordata; class Aves; order Passeriformes; family Formicariidae; genus Formicarius; species Formicarius rufipectus. The sequence goes on along the minus strand of VXAU01000575.1, from coordinate 1,023,890 downwards.
GATCAAAGAGCCCTTTTACTGAGGCAAGGCACCCTCCGTCTCCTGGACCGAGGGGCCGAGCGGCAGAGATGCTTTGTGGCGAGGCAGCGCTGCCGGGGATAGCGGCGGGCGTCGGGTGCCTGACTAGCCGACTCCTGGACGGAGGGGTGACTTCGCCCTCCTCTCGGCTGTCATTTACAGCTCAGTCCCGTGGCAGGCTCGGCAAGATGTTGGCAGCCGCAGCTGGGGGACAGCCCCAGCAGAAGCTGCCCTATCCAAGGCTGCCCCGCTCGGCCCACTCCGGGGGGGTGGATGCAGGATGCAGGGCCGAGAAGGGTGCCTAAAGGGATCGCGGCTTTGTACCCCAGTCGTGTCAGCCCCGCTTGGAGGAGTGCGTCGGGGTCAGTCGGGCCGGCTGTGGAGGGGCGGCAGCTCCCCGCAGCGCTCCGCTTCCCTGCCGAGGTTCCCCCTGCGTGTGCTTGCTCTCTGCTCGCTTCCTCT
>VXAU01000575.1:976633-1023400 GCA_013399695.1 Formicarius rufipectus | reverse complement strand
CGCCGCCGGGGAGGAGTGTGTGTGAGTGCTGCCGAAGCCGGACAGAGGCTCCAGCCCAACCTCTCTTCCCGGGACGAGTGCCTGCGTCCTGCACAGAGCCCGGAGCACAGTTTCGACGGCCCCCCGGGGGTCACTACGCCGGCCGCCTCCTCATGAACAGCCCCTCACGGAGCACAGTTTGCATCCCACGCTCCCATGGCCATCTCCAGGAGCTGTGCCTCCCCCCGCACAGCGCCGGAGTCTCCGGCAGGAAGGCAGGCAGGAAGGCAGGAAGGCAGGAAGGCAGGAAGGAAGGAAGGAAGGAAGGAAGGAAGGAAGGAAGGAAGGAAGGAAACTTCAGCATCTCTTGATCATGTTGCTGAATTACAGTATTTACTTCATCCTGGGAGTGACTTTTTTACAACGTGGTTTGTTAGTTCAGTATGTTTTCGGTGCAAACACACATTCTTCTTTTCATTTTCACATGTTTGTGTATGCGTGTTTACGTCTTAACGCTAATTCGAGTGCTGCAGTATTGCATAGCCCGTTTACCAGCACGGATCACCCACAGGTGCCTTCAAAAGTTGTTTGGCATTTCGGTTTAAATGCCCTACCTGTCCTTCCTCTGTCACTAGTCAGCTTGCGAATCAGGGGGAGTCACCTTCTTCGTGTTTCTTCGAGTCCTCCCCGGACAACCCCGTTTCTCGTAAGGCAGGGGGCCAGGGTTTGGAGGGGAGGTGCAGGACACCGCTCCCGTGCGCGGAGCCGGAGGGCGCTGCTGGCCGCCAGCCGCACTCCCTCGAGGATGCCGCACCCCACTGCGCTGCTCCCCACGGAGCACCGCCTCCCGGCGGGACACAACGGCCTTTCCCAACCCTGTCCGTTTGGCATTTCTCTCCCGGAAAAGGGTTGACAGGTAGATCTCAAAAAAAAAAAAAAAAAAAAAAAAAAAAAATCCCCAGAAGGTTATTACCCATAAACGCCCCTCCCCAGCGGTGCCCGCCGCCCGTCCTCCCGCCCCTTGGCGCTATCTGCGGGACCGGCCATCGGCTGGTTAATGCCTGCCGGCCCCCAGCCCGATGGAAAACTGCCGGAAGCTGCCCAGCAGCTCACACACACCGAAGGACGTCGAGTTCGGGCTGCCTCCGAGGCAGGGCGGCTCCCGAGCCGCGCACGGGGATGTGGCCACCTCCTTCCAGCTGGGCCGGGGAAGTCCTGGCGAAACCCAAAGTGATCAAATACGGCGCCTTTTGTCGGCGTCCAGTTCCGGACAAAAGCGAAACAGTCAGCTTGGAATTATTTTTTTACTTTATTTGGAAATCTCATCCAGAAACACTGGTCAATAATAAATATATTGATAGTTATCAAGAATATATAAAAAATAAAGACACGGTGTTGTCTTTGAGGCTCCAACCGAAAACAAACAAACGAACGAAATGAGTAATAACATTATTTCAAGCAAACTCCCAGGAAAACGTAACGAAAAGGAAATAAACAGCAATAAAGTTTCCTATTTAGTTATACAAGTCATCGATGTGGCAAGAGCTGACCCCGCACATAAAACAAAACCATAGCGAAGCAAAAAAAAAAAAAACCAAACCAAAAACAAACAAACAAACAAACAAAAACCTACAAAACGAAAAGCAACCAAAAGAAAAAACCCACCACAATAACAAAAAAACCCACAGCAATCAGGAATAATCCCAAAGTCAGCATGAGAAATTAGAACCCCAGCCAGCTTAACTAGCACACTTCACCGAGAGCAGGAGATGGGAGATTTGGCAAAACATTCACAGGACAGTCGTGCTGTCTATTTTTTTTCTTTCATTTTTTTTTCTTATTTTATTCACAGAGGGGAGAAGAAAAAGTACCACAAAAAAAACCCGCATCACAACCAAATTTGGGGCAAACAAAGAAACAAGCAAACAAGAAACCATCCAACCACAAAAACCCCAAACCATAAACCATACTCGAAAACTTTTGTGAATTCTCTCGGAAGTCCCCGTTGCCAGGGAACCTGCCTATGACCGGTCCCCACGGGTGACAAGCTGGAGTGGGAAGCATGCATACACTCTCTGGGCTATCTTGGGACGCCGCTGCACTGTCGCAGCCAGGTTTGGAGCGGGAAATTTCGGAGGTGTCGCCGTGCGAAAGGAAAGAAAGGAAAAGACGGGATAAAGAAGGGGGGAAAGCCCCAAACCGATCTCATCGTTTCTTGGTAGCTGCGAACACTACAATGACAACCATGTCTTTTTTTTTTTTTTCCCTATTACATAGATTTTAAGGAATCATTTACATTTGATTACCATCAGCGGCATCATTATTATTATTATTATCATTATTATCATTCTTTTTACAACAGGGGCTTTTTTTTTTTTTTCCAGTTAGTATAATAAGAAAACATCCCCCGAGGAGCCGGGTAGAACATTACCTTTGCAAGGTCCTTACTACACTAATCTCGTGTTACAGGCCGGATGGTGGGGCGGGGGACAGCGGGGGTAGGTCCGTCAGCGGCCCGGGGGGCGCCGGCTGCAGCCCCCTCCCCGTCCATGGAAGCGCTGGCTCCGGCGCAGCCCCAGTCGCCGGGTGAGCCCCGCCGAGTCACTTCAGGAGGTCCTTGGTCTCCCCCGAGATCCTGGCCATGTTGGACGCGGTGAGGGCTGAGAGGTGGGGCGGAGGAGGCATCTGGCAGATGGTGCAGGGGCACGGCAAGCCCGCCCAGTGCTGGAAGCCGCTGCCGAGCTGCAGGGCGGGGGGTGTCGAGGGCGTCTTGAGCAGGGAGTGTGGGGGCCGGATGGTGCTAATGGCCGGCAGGGAGGCGGAAAGGGAGGAGGAGGTGTTGGCGGAGGACAAGGCACTGCCGAGGATGGGATGCACCTGGTGCACAGTGCCGGCGGCGTGAGACGGGTGCCCGGTGGAGTGTCCCACCGTGCCGCAGTGAAAGGCCGAGTGGTGCCCCCCGTAGATTTCCCCGACGAGCCTCTTCATCTCCTCCAGGGAGCTGGTGAGCATCAGGATATAGTTTCTGGCTAGCAGGAGGGTGGCGATTTTGGAGAGTTTTCTCACGGAAGGTCCGTGGGCATAGGGCATCACCTCCCGCAGTCCGTCCATGGCGAGGTTGAGGTCGTGCATCCTCTTACGCTCCCGGCCGTTGATCTTCAGCCGCAGCTGCTGCAGGTCCTGCTCTGAAAGCTGCTTCTTGATTTTGTACTTGCTGCCTTCCCCTCCGGCCTTGGAGCCGTTCCTGGTGAGGCCTTCTCCAGACATCTTCTGCACCAGGTCGTTTTGGGTAGAAGAGACAGAGTTGAGTCGGCTGTCTTGGTGGTGGTGATGATGGTGGTGGTGGTGGTGATCTCTCAGGTACATCTCATCCATGTCTGGCGAAGAAGCTCTGCTGGAGACAGAGCTGGAGTCAGAATTCATTGTATTCGGGCTTCTGAGCAAGAAACTCTTCCCTGCTCTGGAGGTGGCAGAACAAGACAACTCTCCTTCAAAAAGCAACAAAAACGAAGCGAAAAAAAGAAATAAACGGACGGCAGGGTCTGCCAGCGAAGGGCTGGAAATGCTGGAGGAAGAGGAAAATATCCCTCTGCTTTCTCTCCCCCCGGTTACTCAGTCTGTTTACAGGATGGCTAGTTAGTGTATGCTTGGACTAACCTCAGCCTGAAAAAGAGGGGCTTTTATAGAGCTGCAGCAGAGAGCAGAGACAAAAGGAGCCCTCCTATGTATAATGGTCTAGTTAGGATGACGTGCCATTATTCAGGGCGGTGCGCTTTGACTGTCCCATTTAGCAAGGACCCCTATTCATATTCATTGTGATGCCACCCGGGACACCTCAGCCACGGACCATCAGGAGTCAAGGAGACACAAAACCCCTCTGATTGACACCGCACACTCATCGCTCCGTGTGCGCGCCTTCTCCTCCCCCTGCCCCCTCATTTCCAATATAAAACCTCATCCCGTCTACAGTAGGAGGGAAGGGGGCTGCTCAGGGCCGTCCAGTAAACCCCTGTCGCGGGCGGCAGCGGGCAGAAGCCGCCCGGGGAAGTCCCCCTGCCACGGCAGGAGTGAGTGGGGGACGTCAGTCGCCCCCGTCCTACAGCATGCCAGGCTCCAGCCGCCGTTCCCCTCTTTGTTTGGCTTTCCCTTCCCCCTCCACTGTACCCTCCGGCCGCGGTGTGTGGTGTGGCACCGGCTGGCCCTCTTCTGGGCGGGTTGGACGCAACTGTCTCGTACCTGGGTCTGTGCTTTGTTTAAATGAGCGATGATGACTCGGGCAGCCGCCGCGGGAAGGTGCTGACTGGGAAACCCTCCTCCCCCCGGGCCAGTGACTCCCTTTAAATAAACGGAGAAAGCCAGGTAGCGGCGGCAGGCCGATGTGCTTGGCGGCGGGAGGGGGCTCGGCAGCCCCCCGGGCTCCGCTGGCCTCGGGCTCCGGCCGGGGGGAGGCGCGGCCGTCGGAGGGACCGAGGGGGCTGAGCCGGGCCGGATGCGGGCGGGAAGGGAGTCAGCTCGGGGGACAGCGCTGTAAACATGCCCAGGCGTTCGCGCCAGTAAGTAGATGGGTCCCGGGCCCCGGCCGCAGCCGGCGGTGGTGCGGGGAAGGGAGAGGGAGCGTGAGGACGGGCTGGTGGGAGCTCAACCGGACAAGGCGGGCGGGGCACCTGGAGAGGGTGTCACCTCCACAGTTCTCGGCTGAGCCCCTTCTCTGCCTCTGCCCCAGGTGCGAACTGAGACGGCGTGGCAGCCTTGAGGGGTCTGCCGGTCTGGGGAGATGAGAATTCCCCCGCGGGGATGGCGGCGGGAGCAGCCTGCATGCCCAGAGAAGGGCGTGTGGTCCTCCATCGGATCTTCCCAGCCCCCGGCGGTGCTTGCGCGATGACTGCGGGGCTGCCAGCCAGGACAGGATGGGAACCACCGGAGTCGGACGGGCCCTGGAACTCCCGGAGCCGGCCCTGGTGCCCCGCATTCTTTTGGGAAACCAATGGGGCGAATGCCCACTTTCCAAAAGGCGCTTAGGGCCCGGAAGAAATCTCATTGGCAGGACCTCGCTCCTCCATAGTGTCCAGGCCCCACGGAGCAGGAAGAGTCAGGAAAAGAGGGATATTTTCGTCTTACTGAGTGTAACTGTGGTTAATCTGCTGACCAAGATGAAAGCCTTCTGGTTGCAGCACTGTCAGTAAATCCTGCGAAGAAGAAAAGAAAAGAAAAGAAAAGAAAAGAAAAGAAAAGAAAAGAAAAGAAAAGAAAAGAAAAGAAAAGAAAAGAAAAGAAAAGAAAAGAAAAGAAAAGAAAAAGGTAGGAACTAGACCTGGCCTTTATCCACTTCCACCGCGAAAGCCATAAACCTACTCATACTTTTCCTCAGTTGACAGGTTTGCCGGACATATAGGCAGGAAACTTGGCCGGGCCGATGCCGACGGCACCGCCGATCTCCTCATCCCGCGGAACCACTCTCCGGAGAGCTCCCGGAGGCTGCCCACTCCTCCCTCAGTCCTTTTCTTCCCTAGGTTTGGTGTGAAGCAAATGAACACAAATTGATACGGTGACGGCGGCAGCGACAGAAAACCGTGCAGGATTCGGGGGAAAACCCCGGCCCCGAGGCTGGAGGCTGCTCGGGGGACGAGAGCTGCCACCCCTCGTCCCCGCGTCCTCCGCTCCGGAGCAGACGCGCAACTTGATTTAGGGAAGTTCAGGTCCGACGAGGACAGAGAAGAGGAAGGCGAAAAGATGCCGTCGGGGAAAGCAACAGTCCTGTCCTGTCCTCACCTCTGACAGCGCGGGCTGCTCCGGCGAGTCCGTCTCCACTCCGGGCTTGGGTTTTCGTAAGGATGGGGCCGGTGGACGATGTCGAACTACGGAGCCGTCGGTGCACCGCGGAGAAGAGAGGGGGAGGCGCTGGGAAGGGAAGTAAAGGTCGGCTCATCACTCGAAGGAATATAACTAATAATTTTCTCTTCCCTTTCTCAGCGATGTCGCTGGTTCCCGAACGCTCTTTGCTTTGCTATGCGGGCCAGTCCTGCCTGCGCTGCCGCAACGTCCCCCACAAGGGACAGGGAGACTAGGCTAGGCTCCGCTCGGGGTCGCCTTAAGGCAAAGTAAGGATTTGGGAAAGTTAAGGTTAAATCCCGGGCATAGGGAGCCTCGCCAGGGCAGTCGTTTCGGAAATGGGCAGCACTGTTCCAGCACGATTGCTGGTCGTAACATTGCCTGGCGCATCCAGTCTCCCCTGCTGCTTTCCTTTGCCGCTTTCACTTTGATGATGTCGGAGAGAGATGGAGGGAGAAAAAGAGAGAGAGAAAGAAAGAAAGAGAAAGAGAGAGAGAAAGAGAGAGAGAAAGAGAGAAAGAAAGGAAGAAAGAGAGAGAGAAAGAGAGAAAGGAGGAAAGAAAGAAAGAAAGAAAGAAAGAAAGAAAGAAAGAAAGAAAGAAAGAAAAAAAGGCAAAGTCTCAGCGCAGCAGAACGGTGCGTGGGAAGTGCCACTCGTGGGCGCAGCCACATGGGAGGAGATCTGGCCGGTCACTTTCCGGCTGAGCGAGCGGAGAGCGGCGGGGGCGTCCCGTCCCGACGGCGGGCGGTGGTTGCCCTCGGCGGGCGGGGGTCCGCACCGCCCCGGGACGGGCTGGCTGCGCTCGCCGCCGTCTCTTCCCGCCGGACAAGTGCCCGCTATCCCCCGGGATGGTGCCATTCCGGATAGGGCTGCGAAGAAACTCCGGGCGTGCCGCTGTCCCGGTTCAGTCAACAGCGAAACTGTCCCCGACGACACAGCAACGAAATTAACTTCTCGGAGCCAGAAAATCAGATATTTTCCTATTAGAGGAGTCGGAGAGGGTGAAAAATGCGGTTGACTGGTAGCTCCATCAAATTAACATTTTAATTCTTAATTTTTTTTAAAGAGAGAGAGATTGGGTGAAATAGGGAAACGTGTTTTTTTTTGAAAGACACTGCTCGGGAGGACTCAGAGTACTGGTTACGGAAGCGTCCCGTCCCGCACAGTGCCGGCACCGGGTGGGACCGTAGGAGACGCGACCTGCTACTTAGCCGGTGGCTGCTCACGGGGCGGATTTTTGTTTGAGAGCCTACTAGGAATGGAAATTACGCGTTTTCAAATATTGGATTTTAGTTAATGGATGCACTTAAAGGCAGTGCCCGATTTTGAATTCTCACAGAGTTTGGTATGGAAATCGGGTGAATTTGCCTCTTGTGGAGCATTATTATGACAGAATGTTAAATCTTGTGCTTTCTTTGATTTTATTGACCTGTCCAGCAACACAGAATCTGATTCATGATATGAAAACTGTTTACACCAGTGTTATGTATTTTGTTTTGGGGTTTTATTAGAAGCCTATTGATTTTCTAGTTTATTGAAATTAGTTTTCACTACCTCTTTTTGCTTTTAATTTAATTTGGACATTTGACAACTGTGCTTTCAGTATAAAAATAGTTATAACTGTTAGCACTGTAGTAAGGTAGTTGTTGATGCTAATCAAGAAGCCCAGATCAGTGCATTGCAAAAAAATAACTCTTGGCTGTCACTCAGTGAGACGAGTGCTGCTATGAAGGGATTGTGCATAAAGCTGAAATTTGGTTTCTAAACCACATTAATTTTATTTTAGAGAGGACAGCTGAGATTCCCTAACTGCTGGCTGGTTTTGCTCAAGATATACTAATGGATTTCATTTAGATTGACTGTATAATTCAGATTGATAGCATCTTGTCATCTGACACTTTGGGTGATGCTGAAATACTATTTTGATTTTTGTGTTTACCATGAATTTGCTTTCCAATAGTAGGGCATTATGAGGGCAACAGCTGTAAAAGGAAGAGAAGGCTGTCCTGGACTACTATATCCAAATTCCACAGTCAGATAGAGCCAGAGCTAATGTTACTCCACCTGGATACAAAAAAAAATTCTACTCTGTTCCTATAATTTTAAATTTTTTAGTAGTAACGGGTCAGAACAAATTTTCCTCAGTTTTTCCAGTTTTTAAGTATGAAACCAGAGGCCTTACTCATATCTTGGAAGTATGCTGTGAAAGATTACAGAATCAGGCTCATATCAAACACTGCTTATGGGAATATATAACCTTAAAGGACATAGCTGACAGACATTCCAATGCAGTTAATTTAGGATGGCATTTGTTTTCTGTATTTAAATACTGGTTTGAAAAACTTCTGGCAACATATTGTCTCAAAACCTTAGTAATAAAATCTAAATTGTCAAAGACTAATTAATTAAAGATATTCAAATCACTAATCTTCTGATATATAACATTTGCTACCAAAAGCAGGCAATCAGTTTCCATAAACAATAAACACCACTTAATCAACAACTTGCATTTAATTCCTTTTTTTTTTCTTTTCTCTACAGTGAATGCACCCGAAACCTGAATTTTGTACAGAGAAAAGATTCTAGAAAATCAGTTTGAATGTTTCTACACCTATCACACATGCCATGGTATTAGCCAACTATGAAATATTTTGCTGTGTTTGGAATTTCAGAAAAAAAACCCCAACCTGTCAGTATTGTTGAATAGGCATCCATTTAATAGTTTATTTTGGTTGGTAAAACTTGTAATACCTCCAAAATGCAGCCACAAAGCTGAGACTACGATACATGTTTCCCATATAGAGAGCTTAGGCACTGGGACACATTTCAGACATCCCAAATGGGTTAGATCTAACATTCCTAGCAAACAAACTTGTCACACACTTGGGAATTGTGGCTGGCTTGTCACAGTGTTGAAGGATGATAATGCTGCTCAAAGGCCTGTATTTATTTTCTCGTTTGCCTTTATGTTCTGGCCCATATTCACACATAAAATAATAACATTCTCAAATGAGCAAGTTGTCTTTTAATTTCTGACCTTCCACATCACACATAAAATAATAACATTCTCAAATGAGCAAGTTGTCTTTTAATTTCTGACCTTCCACATCACACATAAAATAATAACATTCTCAAATGAGCAAGTTGTCTTTTAATTTCTGACCTTCCACATCACACATAAAATAATAACATTCTCAAATGAGCAAGTTGTCTTTTAATTTCTGACCTTCCACATCACTTGTAGTTTTTTGCATTCTTATTACTGTGAACTTTCTAAAACTATTACGCTTAATACTGAAACTCACACGTTGGCTTTTAAGAACCCTCTCTCTCCCTGCTTTAGTAGATAGTTGATGATTACTATGTTAGTCTTGAAGTATTGTCTACTTAAATATGAGCTATAAACAGAGTAGGAGACAGACCGAGAGTACAGGAGAGCTCTCCATAAGCTCCCTACAAATATTCTCCATTAGAAAACCCGGAAAGGCTGATGTTCAATATGCTTCTCCAATATTTACAGTTATCTCAGGTCAGAGTGAAAACATTGGTGTTGTAACAACTAAAGATTGAAATGCTTTACCATCTCAGAAACAAATAAGTTTAACACAATTTGTTTTTCATAACTATACTGAAAACAAATGAAGTCATTGAAATGATTGAATAATTCTTCTACTACACATTAGAAAGCATGGAAGACTCACTAAAGAGGAAGAAAAATATCCTTGTCTCATTTTGTATCTCAATTTTAAACAATGCATGTTTCCAGTGAATATTTACAGGTTGATAATAGGCTAGTACAAATTCTAGAAGACATAAAAATTATCTGCAGTCTATTCACAAACCTTTGCCATGTCTCAGTGTTTGGGGATGGGCGTATAGACTGCCTTCACCACCCTTGAATAGAAGTCTATTGTGTGGGCTTGTTCCATTGGGATCAATGGGACTACATGTGCAATGAGATGCTAATGAACACCAGAAACGATGGTAAAATCTGGCCTGGCTAAGGCATAAGGCTGTTTTTATAAATCACTTCTGAGTCTCTTGCTGTACATCTTTTGGCTGAGCTGTTGAAACTTCAAATGCTCAGGGAGGTTTTACTACATAAAATAAATTTTTTGCACATTTAAAACACATTTTCCCACCCTTACAGCATGAATCATTCTCCGTTCTCATCTTGTTTAAAGTTGCAGTCTGTTTTCAGTGACTATTGCACTGTTGATGTAAATGCAATTCCAGAAATGGAAAATAAAATACACTGGAGGAAAATAAAATCAAACCGAAGTACAAAAGAGAAGAATGACGACCAGAAAACAGGCACACAGGAAAGGATAGCGTTGTAGCTTGTAGCCTAGTGGTCATTGCCTCACCACACCTGCAGAACCCCCTACTTCAGAAATGTTAATGCCTCACATAAGTGGGACAACAATCCCAGGTCCATCTCAAAGAAGCCCCAAGCAACAGTGCAACTGCAGGAGCAGTTGTGCTAGGCAAGTGCTTAAGGTCAGGCACAGAGCTGCTGTGCTGTAAGAGGCAGGTGGTCTTCTTGGTCCTCCCTTCTGCCTGGGCTGGGACATAGGATGTGTTATTTGACTGGAAACACTATCCATAGTGTTTACCTATGGATAAAACACTGGGAGCCTGTTATTCTCGGCAGCTTGGAGCAGACTTAGAAGTGTTCAGGCACAATAGCAATGAGGATCATAAAAGTCCCACCTCTGTCTCTTAAAAGAGTGAGAGAGGAAGAGAAGACTAGGTCCACCAACACCAGCTTTTCTCACCAACTTATGGCAACAGTTAATTATTAACTATCGAAACACTGAGGAACTGTGGTGTTTGTTTGCTTATTATGAAGCCTGTCAAGACCAGAGCCAAACTTTACTGAAGCTGACTGATGTCTCTGGGTTTCAATAGACTTGGAGGTCAGGCCCCTATAATTCAAATCACCAGTGCTGTTCCTCGCAATAAAGAACCAGTGAGCACTTTAAGGAAGCACTTAATTACTCCAATGAGATCATTTAGTTTTTAAACAAAAATGCTTTAATTGGGGGCAGACCCTTTCATATTGGTTTGCCAAGAAGGAAATCGATTAGCAAAATGTTAATAATGAGATCTTAAGAGAGCCCATGCCAGCCATAGACACCAAGATCAGCTAAGGGAGATCACATTTTCTTTTCAGCCACCAGTGCTAAGCAAAATTATTTCCAGGGAGGAACCCCTAGGTGAAAAACAAGGCATCTTCTCTACTTTGCTAATACCACTTCTGCAATTATTCTGCCTGTTACTCTTTTGTACCTGAACCGAAGGGGAATGTCCAGTAGTAGCAGTTTCATGTATCCAGATCTAGCCTGAAGCTATCATCCTTTTTCTTTGACAGGAAGATGCTTCCTTGCAGGAGTGCTTAGCTGGGTCCTTGGTAAAGCACTACCTTTATATGGAACTCAGTGGCTTCCGAAACTAGCAGAAATTTTAATTTAGGGAGGGAAAACATGGGACATAAATGATTCCTTGGTGGAAGTTAGTGCCTCAGTTCTCTGTCTGGCTGTCAGAAATCTGCTGTCTGGGAGCATGGGATGGAACAGGATCTTGGGAGCTACAGCCTCTTCTCAACTAGTTTGTACACAGCAAAATAGGCAACTGACACTGCTTCTATGCTACCCTTTTTTTCTTTCAGGTGTTTTGTATATTCAGGGGAGGTGAGTGCTCTGAGGTTCTTTCAGGCACAAATAATATAATTCTGGAGTGAGATGACACATGCATAATCCACTCTTGCTAACAGCTATTGCCTGTAGCTCAGTAAGATCAAAACAAAAACAAAAACAAAAACAAAAAAAAAAAAATCAGATATATTGACATGTGTAAGACATATATGTATTTTTAATTTTATAGCACTGTGTGACTGATGTTCACAGGTACAGTGGGAAACAGTTATTCTCACCACTTCTGAAAATGAAAATCAATTTAAAATGCAGTTCATATGTACATATGTTTTGAGTTGTCTTCTCTTCTTATCAGCTTTTTCACTAGGTGAACCTCTTCTCCACAGCTGGCAGGCATCCAAGAATGTTGCAGTTCAAGATTTTGCAGATACCGCTACCTTTTTCCTAAATTGCAGCAGCCTAGTCCTGCATCATTAGTGTATGTGAACTATTCAGAACACTCTGAAGATTTGGGGAGCATGTACGGACCTGATAGCCTCCCTGTTTTACAATATTTTAAGGATTTCCACCTATCTGAAATCCTATAAAGTCCTTTGTATACAGCAAAATTTTGTGACTTATCAAAATCACCAGAACCCACACACTAACTTCCTTTAATCTGGATATTCATGGCAACCTTTCCCATGTATTTTTATTGAAGTAAGGCTTGGAGTTGCAAAAATACCAAGTCAGCAAAATATTAGCTCAAACTTTGCACATTTTATTAGTGAGAAGTAAGATCTACTGGGCTTTGTACTGGTTTACTCTAGCATTAATAGATTAATACTAAATATATTAATTTCAACTAATACTCACCCAGGACTTCATGCCTTTTAAAAATAAAAGTAAATGGTAATAACTAAGAGATGATCTTTGGTATTTTAGCAACATTTCAGTTTTATTTACTCTGTTTCAAATATTGTGAAATTTCTTTTCTGGTCTGAGAACTGTAAAACGAATAGACACTTATGGGGGGGGATCACTTAAAGGTCATTCTTTGTGGTACAAAAAGTTTTTTGGAATTTTTAATCTGGTTGTATATGTTCCTATCCCTTATAAATCACAGAAAACAATGTAGTATTACACAAGAGCATTTATCCTAGTGAGCAGAAAGTGAGCAGAAAGATTGAACAAAAGGATGAATTTATTAATTAATTGATGAATGCGTTTTAAAAACGCTTCACATACTTTGCTTCAAAAATCATTCACTATACTACAGAGAGGTTTATTATACTGACTAATATTAAAGCCTTTCTCTTAATTTTTAAACAAGATGATTTGTTCACACTTGGAGTGATTGCCAAAATGCAAGCTAAGCAACATAGACTCTACCTTTATTGATGTGTCTAACAGTCAGGAAATCACCACCACCATTGCCCTAAAGACAATAAGGAAGTCAGTCTATCAAAAATTAAAGGGGAAAAATCAGATTTTCTGATTGCTTTTTCAGAAATGCCTAATGCACTCATTTTATCTTAAGGATTTGCCTTGCCAGAAGTAACAATTCGCTTATATGTGAAGGGTTTAACTTAATGCAAGTAAAGGCACTCTTTTTAGAATTTTTTTTCCTTTATGTTCTAAACGTAGTGATGTTTCATTGTCTTGCAGCGACAGACCAGATATGTGGTAACAAACTGCACTGCAGAGGACACTGATTTGCTACCCCAACAGAGTTTGCCAAAAGTTTGCAGAATGGCTGCTCTAAAAAGAGAAACAGGAAAGCCACGATTCTTGTAGTTCCTTGTCAGGGCTATAGCAGAGCCCCACCGGTGGCACTGAAGGGAAAGAGTAGGTGGCTAAGGGGTCTTGGATTAATGGGGGGTGTGGGATTTGTGTCCCCTATCCCAGACAAAGGTCTCTGTCCCCCGCAGGAAGGTGCTGAAATGCAAAGCAAGCTCCCAGCTCCTTTTCTCTCTCTTGGTGGCATTTGGAAGTGTAAAGCTTTGAATACCAATTGCTTGAACTGGACATATGTGAATCTCTTCTAATCCTACTAATCCCGTCCCCAAGTGCTTCTTTGTATGTGGAGGCAACACACATAGATCTAAGTAAAAGTGGCCATAATCCTGGAAATGTGGAAAAATGTCCCAGTGTGGGAGTTGGGAGAGGGAAAAGCTCCCCAGCGGAGGGGACCCGCTGGAAGAGCATTGTGTTTGTCGGGTGAGTGAGGAGCGGCAGTGGGGGCAGGGGAGACATGAAGGAGAGCTCTCACCTTCCCTGAACTGTGAGGAGGAAAGCAAACCCACCCAGCAGGAAAGCTCCCCTGCAAACAGCCATCGCACACTTGAGCAAACTCGCAGAACTGAGACAAAGTTTCCGAATGCTGGGAAATTCATCCACCACCAGCTTTCAACAGTGTGAGCTCAGCAGGCTAGGCACTAATGTGCTGACTTCATTATTTCCCAACCTCGCCCCTCTGAATGGCAGATTTTTGTAGGGAATGGTGGGTTATCACTCCATCCTTCACTGGCCACAAAGATAGGGAGAGGAGCTGGGATCACGTACCCACTCAACAACTCTGGCTCTGTCTTGTGGGGGGACTCTCTTACCCTACGCAGATGTGAGAAGTGGGCCATGTAAGCAGATATCCTTGCCAAACAGTAACAGGGCAGCAGAGACCAAGTCAGATCGCAAGTGACCAGATGTATTATTATTCATTCAGCCCCTCTGAAAACTGATTTCAGGCAACAAATCCTCCAAATGTACATGCGTAAAAGAACAGAGATGGCAGAAGCTTCTATGTCTCTGATTCAACACTGAAACCTCAGCATTTGACCAGGCTGTTATTTAAAATTAATATCCACCTGGATACTAACAAACCCTATGGGTTTTCCAAATACACAAGTCATATAATTCAGCCACACGAATTTCCCAAATGTCAGACTGCTAATTTACATTTTCTTGGCTAGTCACTGAATAAAACGTGTTTATACCCCACAGTAGATTGTGTACAAGGAAATTAATCTGGTTTTTGTATGCGCTTTCAAAAGATTTTAAAATATGGAGCAATTGATAACATTATTTGCCAGCCAAATCTTTATTTTGCTCAATAAATCTCTAAATAAAAACATGTTAGGTAAGAAAATCTAAGGCTATATATTCTCTGGGAGTTGACTTTTTTATTACCTCACCAGACTTTGTGCTTTCATAAATAAGTGTCAACTGAAATTAACCTGCTGTTTAGAGATAGTATAAACCATCCCAAATTCAGCCCGGGGACTGGAAGTCCTTTTTTTTTTCCCACACAAGAACCTCCTGAATGTCACAGGGACAGAAAATGAGCATAGATCTTTAACTTCATATGGATAAAGCAATTTTCTAAGCCTCGTAGAAAAATGAAAAGCCAAACCCCACAATGCACTAAAAGAACTCCATTAGCAGGAAACAGCTCATGGAAGAGTTTTGCCATGCGCATCAGAGACCACACAGGATAAAATGGGACAAGAATAAACCTCTACTTAAGCCTAGTACCAGTGTATTCTGGACTTGACTCCACTGGGTCAGAAACACTGTGGAGAACTAGTCTTGTTATTCAAGGGACACTGCTAATATCACATGGACAATGTCCTCAAACTCCAGCAGAGTTGCCCTGCCTGCAGTCTGGCCAGGGTGAGGGGACCTGGTAGGGCACAGCCCTTCAAGGTAGAGGGTACACTGGCACACTTGTTCTATTTTGGACTTCCCAGCCAGCAGAGAGAAGAGCAACAGTTTGTCTGTAGGGAAGCTGGCTTCATTTGTATTAAATGGCCCTGTGGCCCAAGGGTGCCTGTGGTGCCTGCTGCCTCAGGACGCTGTGCATTTTATAGGTAGAGCAAGGGTGTCATTTTTTCTGTCAGTGCTGAGCGGTGTGATGAATGCCAGACTGTTTCCAGGTTTGGAGGCCAGAGGCAGCAAGTGGCCCATGTCCATATTGCTGGGGTGCCCTCAAGAAGCACCTGTCCACACAGCCTCTTCTTGCTGGGTGGAAGCCACAGCCATGAGGTAGCCAGTTGGCCTTTTCATGGCATCACTGACGAGCACTTGGCCTTACTTGTGCCCCAGCATGTGTGGTGCTATGATGGTCTTCAGCAGCTGCTGGCCCCACTGACTGCCCCTGAGACCCCTCTGTTCCACGGCCTCTTTGACCAGGACCCAGCATTCTCCACAGTCTCAGCCTGTGCAGTGGGGTGGCAGTGGGTCCTGTAAGAAACAGATGTTATTGACACGTGAGCACAGGCAATTTTCAGGGGACTGCAGCTGCCCAAAGTTTTCATGATGCTGCCTGTGTTTCGTGGACCCTTCCTCCCAGCCCCTATTTAGTCACTTTGCCCATCTAGCTAAGACATGGCCTGAAAGAGCTGTACACCCCCAACCAAAGGCCCACTTCTAATTGAGGCAATAGCTGGTAATGCTGCAAGTGAGGCCAATATCTATGTTGTGCTGAGTCAAGGCAAACCCGTGTTGTACTGACCAGTGGAAATATGAGACAAGGGGCACAACAGACTTGATGTCAGGACAAGACATCTTGAAAGATAAGGTGTTTCTAGAAGTGCTTCAAATGTTGTTTACAAAGGGTCATGTTTGCAGGATAGGACAGTGCCAGTGTGACTGGGCCATCCTCACTCAGCCTGTCATGCAGCTGTGCAAGGGAGTGGGCTGCTGACAGTGGACTAGTCCTCATCTGCAGTCAAATTCTGTAGCATAGGTATTGAATTGTCTCACAGTGAAGAAAATCAAGACTAGATGTTGCTATCTCTTGTTGTCTACAATCATCTTCACACATCAGCTTTCAGATGTGGCAATTTTTTTTCCCTAATACGGCCAAAAATCAAGGGCATTATATCCAGGATACATAAGCTAGGGTTTTCATTGTCATTTTGTTCTATTTGATGAATTCACATCAGCCAGGGATCTGACCCTATTTCTATAATCTGCTCCATATGTCAACAATTAGTCTGTTTCAGTTTAAATCAATGAAGCATTAGTATCTTAAAAACAATTTAATTTCAAATCATTCCAAACAAAATGAAGAGATGTGGCACCCTATAGGCCACTGAAATCAATTGGGTGACTTTGGAATTTAACATTTACTGTTGGATCTACACAAATTCAAGAGCCAAAGGCAAGACTAGTTGGATTAGTGCTTTAGTGGTCCTTCATTATTCATCTCTCCCTCAGTGACAGGATTCATTCCTTCAGTTAACTATGCTTATTGATTGAAAATGATGAACTGAAGTAAAAGTACATATTTGAAAGAAGGATGTTAATCTTGCTAATCTTGTTTAGAATGTTATTGCATTACATTAAATAGGAAATTTTGTTGAGGTTTCCTACAGGTTCTTCCAGTGATAATACTAAAAGCCTCAGTCTGGCACTGGAAAACAGAGACACAGAAATGTGTTATAGTTCAGTTCCTTGCCACCCAGGAGACAGACAGAAAACAGAATCAGGTCCACCTGACATGGGGTTTCTGAGCACAGACCACTCTTTTCTTCCTCTAGTTTACCTTTCTTTCTAGGCTATGATAGCAACTGGAAAATCACCTGTGAGTTTGAGCATCCCAGTCTGCTTCCAGTGGGAAAAGCAGAGAGGGAAGGAGCCCCATAAGGGTATGAATTCAGTATTGGCTCTGCTGCAGATCCTCTCAACATCATGCCAGTTTTACAACTGTCTAGCACAAAACTATCTCGATGCACTGGAGAATCAGGCTACTCCTCTAGAAAGTGAGCTTTTTGATCAGTTTGGCCTGTGTAGTGAAAAAGTCAGAGACATATAAATAACTTGAACTGAAAAGGTTGATCTCTTTATATAGGAGCATCAGCTGACATGAACTAAAAGGTTGGATCCAGTCACAAAGCAAAAAGAAGGAAGGGGATTTCCATGAAGCACAGGAAATACAAGGGACATGAGCATAACATCTACTCCACTCTTCAGTTAAGCCTGTAGCTGAGTCTGACATCATCCCGCCTATTTACTAATCATGCAGGTAGAAACTGTTTCCCAGGGCATATTTCAAAAAGTCTTTTAAATAATCTGATAAACCAAAATAAATATGACTGCATTACTTCTTAACTTTTTTACTGCTTCAAACTAGGTTTAATTAGGCACACTGTAACCTTGAAAAAATTTAAGAAACAGGAAAGTGATATTGATTCCTTATTATCACTTTAATTGTCTATTCTGATGTGTTAGAACTGAAACAATCTTCCAGCTGCAATGTCTAATGAACTCCAAGATCAAACATGATCTTGCTAATTATGGAGTTAATGAGGACAAGTTCACAGGCAGAGTTAAGTTAGTAACTACATGTTTCAAAGCATCTTGAAGCTCAGTAAGATCTTCACTTGGTGCTATAATGGTTTACATTTTGCATTTCCTCTTTCTAAACATGTTACAGAGGGGCACCCTATGTATGGTATATGCTGCTAATCATGTGCAAATGACACAAAGACAACTTCAATAAATTAGGAGACTGGTTGTTTACAAATCAACTCAACATGGAAATCTCATTTACATTTCTGCTATCCCATGTAATGTGTTTACATACAAATAATGCCAACAGTAGAATGGGAGGGGGGTGAATTTAAATTCTACACCATGTTTCTGAAGCCAAACCACCAAGAAAAAGCAATCAACATTGTAAATGAGCAAGCAGGCAATATTACAAAAGAAGCACTACTGAATCAGGCATTTGAACCCATACAGCAAAATGAACCTTAGAGCTGTATCCATTTCAAGGGCACGCTTATGCTGGGCACAAGTGGGATATGAAAATCACAGAATCATAGAATATGCTGAGTTGGAAGGGACTCACAAGGATCATTGAGTCCAACTCTTAGCCTTGCACAGGACCAACCCCCATAGTCATACCACTTGCTTGAGAGTATTGTCCAAACACCTCTTGAACTCTGTCAAGGCTTGGTGCTGTGGCCACTTCCCTGGGGAGCCTGTTCCAGTGCCCAATCAGCCGCTGGGTGAAGAACGTCTCTCTAATATCCAACCTAAAACTCCCCTCATGCAACTTCAGACCATTTCCTCAGGTCCTCACTGGTCACCGCAGAGGAGAAATCAGTGCCTACCCCTCCTGTTCCCTTCACGAGGAAGTTATAGACTGCAGTGAGGTCTCCCCTCAGTCTCCTCTTCTCCAGGCTGAACAGACCATGTGCCTGCAACAGCTCTTCATATAGCTTCCCCTCAAGGCCCTTCACCACCTTTGTTGCTCTCCTTTGGACCCTTTCTAAGAGCTTAATAACTTTCTTATATTGTGGTGCCCAAAACTGCACACCGTATTCAAGGTGAGGCCACACCAGTGAAGAGAATCTCTGTATCCTTCCCGTGTCACCTGGTCTTGTTTCCACTGGGTGTACAATTTCCTATTTTGCCTTATTTCCAAGAGAAGGTTCATGTTCAGCCAAGCTGGCCTTCTGCTTCCCCTGCTTGACTTCTGACAGATGGAAATTGCCTGCTACTGTGCCTGTAGGAGGTGATGTTTAAAAAGTGACCTGCACTGATGGACTTCAGCACCCACAAAAACATTTTCTGAGGGGACCTTTCTTACTAATTCTATGGGCAGCCTGAAGTCTGCTCTCCTCATGTCCAGAGCTGAGGTTTTGTTGGCACTTCTCCTCTGGTTGACAGAGATTTTAAACCAAATTTCTCCATGGTTACTGTGGCCAAGACTACTGTCACCTGCCACTTTGCTCATGAGCTCCACTCTGTTGACAAGCAGTAGATCAAGGTGGGCATCTTTCCAAGTCGGCTCCCTCAGGACCTGTTCCATAAAGTTGCCATCTAGGTTTTCAAGGAATCTCTTGGCCTGAGTTGTACCAGCTGTATGATGCTTCCAGTTGATTTCTGGCAAGTTGAAGTCTCCCATAAGTACAAGGGCAGTTAACTTGGAAGTGCCCCTTAGTTTCTCTAATAATAATATGTCAGCGTCATTGTCCTGGCTGGAAGGCCTACAGCAGACTCCCACAATGACATCTGCATTATTTGTTTGCCCCTTGATTCTTACCCAGAGGCTCTCAACTGTGCCATTCCCAACTGTGAGATCTATACATTCTAATCCTTCTATTACACACCTTGCCTCTTCTGCCCGGCCTATCCATCCTAAAGAACCTATACCCATCCTAAAGAAACTGTACCTATCCAGTTACCGGGCACTCCAGTCACAGGACTCATCCTACCAGGTTTCACTTATGCAAGTGATGTCAAATATCTGGGACTGGGCCAAAGCTTGGAGTTCATTATGTTTGTTCCTCATGCTGCCTGCATTAGTTTTGAAGCATTTCAGGTGTGGTACATTGTAGGGAACAACCCATAAAGCAGATTGAAGGATCCCCTTAGCTCTCATTTCCTCAAGTTTGGTCACACCATTCTATTGCTCAAAACTGACAAGCCTGGTTTTGTTCCCTTTCCCTCTTCCAAGGTAATTAAAACCTCTATCAATGAGCCCAACTATCTCCTGTGTTGGAACTCTTTTTCTGCGCTGAGAAAGGTGCATCCCATCAGGTGTCAGTAGACCAAGTGCTGAATAAATCATTCCATCATCAAAAATCACAGAATTTGTCTGATAACACTGATCTTGGAGCCACACATTTACTTGATGAATCTGCCTATACCAATCAATATTATTTCTTGTTACTAGGGGGATCAAGGAAATCACTACCTCTGCCTCTGATCCTTCTACCAATTGTCACAGGTCCCTGCAGTCTCCTTTGATTGCCCTTGGACTTCTTTTTGTTATTTCATCACTGCGAGCTTGAACAGCCACTTAAGAAAAGTAATCAGAGGGTCTTACTAGACTGGAGAATTTTCCAGTAATGTCCCTTATTCAAGCTCCTGGCAGACAGCAGACATCCCTGTGAGCTGGGTCCAATTTGCATATCAGGCCCTCCATTCTCCTTAGAAGGGAGTCTCCTATTACAACTACCCTTCTTTCTTGACAGAGAAGCTTGTGATGCAGGGTACAGATGGTGTTGCTTTAGGAGGTCCCTCTATCCCAGAATAACCTTCGCCCATCTCATCAGGCCTTCTAGATCCAGAGACTCATACCTATTTTAGAAGGTGCCAGTCCTACTTGCCTTCCTCCTGGTAGTGACCTGTTTCCAGCCTTCATCTTTAACAGACCCATGATTAACAGTCCCTTGACTAATTACCTTGCAGGGTTCTGAGACCACCTGACTCTTTACTACAAGAGAAGTTCAGGACTCCCAAGAGTTTAGAGGCTGCAACATTCCTGAAAATAACAGGTCAATCTCTGGCTTGTTTGTTCAAATACTAGTCATACTGTCCACTTCTTCCTGCAGTTCCCTCACCTGGTGACACAGGCCTTCAGCCATGACTGCCAAAAAAACACCAGACCCAGCCTCATGGAGAGGCATCAGCTACTCCTGGCAACCTGTGACCTAAGGAGCTGCATCTTCCACCAGCACATCTGTCTCACTGGAGGCCTCTGACATGGCAGGTTCAGTGACTCCAGCAGGTACAAATCAAAATCAAATCAGTGCTGTGTTTAAAGCAAGTTATGCTACTCAGTTCTGCTGGGAAAGCTTCTATCTAAACATTGTTGTTTCTCCCATTGTTTGTAATAGAGTTTAATCTCTGTTTATCTCCTGCTTTCTCTAGTATCTCTTTTAAAATTCTAGATAGTCTTGGAGTTGTAGCTGTTCCTTCTCCCCTTGCACAACAGATGCCCCTAAAGAGTGTACAAGGCTTGTAGTTGCAAAAAAACCTGAAAGCGGATTGCTGCACCTGCATAGTGCAAACAGCACCAGTTTATCACAGTGGCAAGAGTTTGTCTGCAGGCAGCAAATAACTAAGCTGGATTAAGTAATGAATTCCATGTGCTTTGCATTAAGTAAATCATGTCATCTGGATATAAAGATCATCTGGCAACATATTTTGATTATTTTAGAGCTCACAGTTCTGGACTGAGAACAGTAAAGCAGAAGATATCATATAAAGGTTTAGGGACAACAACAATGATGATGTCCTGAGATATCCAGGCAAGCAATGGAGCCTTCAGTAGTGTGGTGTAATATGACTACCTCTTGATTTAGAACTGCAAACATACATAGTATTTCAAATTTCTTTTACAAGTACATGGGAGATACATCTCCATTCAAAGGTGCACATCACTGAAATGCAATTGTACTTTTTTATCAAATCTCTTTTTTTATACAAAATAATTCTTCAGGCTGTGGTTATGTGAACCATGTTTTGGTACTAGTCCTGATTTATTTGATTCTTTCTCCTCATGTCCTCTGCTATGCTACTACAGTTGTTCTCATGACCCCTACAGCAATGAACTGATCTGAGCGAGAAATAAAACACTGTTATATTTTTTCTGAACTATTTTTCAGCCAGATTAGTTAATGTCCTCATTTACCACAGTGCAACAAAACTTATGCTGACACAGAAGAGGCAGACTGAAGTGAAAGTAGAGGTGTAAAGGAAACAAGGAGAGAGGATAGTTAGAGATGGTTTAAACAGCTCTGCCGTTAAATGTATCACTGTCTCAATTTATCGTTCAAAATGTACTTTCTTACCCCAAACCAAAGACAAAATTCTGTTCCTTAACAACTCTCAATATATGAATGCATTTTTTGAGCACTCTGTTTACCCAAAGTGGCATCACTTAGGTGCCCAGCATGAGGTTTCAGGAGACATCTGTTACTTAGACTGTAAGCTAAGCTTGATTTAGATCCATATTTAAACATAGTATTTTGAAAACAATTTTTCAAATACAGGTGGGATGGCAATGTTAAGATGTTTTCATTTGTGGTCAGCTGACATGGTGCTGCAATTTCTACACTTCTGTAAAAGTTTCATTTGAAGGTTGTAATTCATGTCAATCAGGAGCTTGAAATAAAAAGTGCAATTTGTGCTACTGAAATTATTTAACTGTATTCACATAGACTGAAATCAGTCCTCAGAGCAATTTCCTCTCTTACACCTGGTTTATGGCCTCCTGTCTGACTTCACTTCATTGGTTCCTTCCCCTGCTAGTACTCGCAAAGGGAGGCAGGACAGCTCTCAGATATCTCTCTCCCTTGCTCCTGCTCCCATTTTCTGCCTAGCATTCAGCTCCCTGTCATTTCTGCTAATGGGTCTGGTAGTGTTTCTCTTGGCCACCTTATTCTTCAGGCAAATTAGTTTCCGTTTCATGGTTCTGGATGTGAGATTTGGCATCTGAAATAAGTATCTCTGCAGTCCTCTCTGGCCATGGAGAGAGGGTGCGAGATGCCTAATTCAGCCTTTCTCAGCATTGCTGCAAAGCTACCTCAGACTCATTCTAATTCAGCATGTTGGGTGTTGTTTAGATTGGTCTGTGGTGCATAACGCTTCTCCAGGCCTGGTCTGAAGAATTTAGACCTCTCACTGCAGGTCTATCAATAACATGGTGAGGGAAATCACTGAGGAAGAAACATAATAGGGTGAGCATCTTGTTCCTTGTGTAGGTAAAACTTTCTCTCGGGTAGATAGCCCATGAAGTTAAAGTTAGTTCTTACTGTTAGAACTAAAAGAGGTTGCTGCAGAAAGTCCTGGGTCAGGGAAAGGACATAAGAGAGAAGCCAGAAATGAGCAAAGAACCTTGAGATCACACTGTGTAGAGTGACTCTGATTTGTGTTACGCTTGAGTACTCTGCATGAGCAAAAAGCGGTGCAGCATGATACCCATCCTTTCTAAGCTGAGGAGAGTGCTGGCCGTCTAATAGAGCAGAATCTTTTTTCTGTCTTCCTGGAACAGGAAAAAAAACCCCTCTAAAATAATTTTAACCAGAATTATCTTTTTCTTTACAACAGAAATTCTAACTCATCATTCTGTACGTTGCAGTGCAACAAGTCTTTTTGAGCAGTCCCCCAATATTACCAGTTTTTCTTATAACCACTTAAAATAGGGAATGTTTTCCCATCCTATATGGTCTTTGGTTTCCACTCCTTTCAATGTGATTTATGCTTTGTTCCTTCTCTGTGCTAGGAGATGATAATGAGGTTCACACACCTTCTGCTCTGGGTCTTGGAAATCTACCCTGGGTTTAGCTCAGTTGCAACGAGCTGAGAGGCTTCCCCTTGCATGCCGCCAATTTTCAGTGCACTCATATGTGGCTGACACAGTAGGGGGCTAATCCCAACAGCAAACATTATACTCTTTCCATACTCACTAACACTGTGGAATCAAGGGTAAAAAGTTCTCTTTGAAGCCCTTTTGCTCTGAACAGTCTGGCAAGCTAACACGGACTTCCCAAATTCTGGCCAGAATTCAAATGTACCACAGTGCAGCTCGGTGACTGTTGCAATTGTCCCAGGCCCTCCCAGCACACCAACCTTCCTGTAGCACGTGATCAGAAGGTCATGCTTCTTTTACAAGTAATAGGAAGCTGTTTATTTAAGCAAGGCTGCAGCCAATATTCTTGAGCAAAGTTTACCCACAGCAAATTTGCCTATTTTTATCCCTCTACTATCTCCATGTTGCAGCACACATCAGTGTGAAACAGAAAATAAGTGATTTAGTGAAATTATTTCTGATCACTGAACATAGGTTGAGCTGGCAAGTCTGACCAATGGAATACTGTTCAAAAGCTCATGCCCTTTTTAATTTCAATAACAATAGAGACACATTCTGTGTTCAATCTGGAAATAAATGTTGCCCATATTTGGATCGCAGTGGGGGCTGTGCATGTAGAATTTGGCCCAAAGAGTCATATTGCAAGATGCTTGTTTCCTTGCCCTGCTCCAAATCTTCATTCTCATCTGACTGTGACAGAGACTGTGTTAAAGTAAATATCTGACTGAAAACAGATTTTTGCTGTATATATGCACGTGAGTGGAACAGAATAATATTACTGATCTCCTGGGGGTTACTCAGAATTGGACTGACACGTGAATAGCATCTGTTGTGTATCACTCTGGAACCCTTTTTGTACCAAATTTCTAGCAGGTCCTTGAATTCAAAGGCAGGTCTTCCTTTTAGCTATGGTTCCAAATAAGAGAGACAATACTTGCAGCGTTACATATTTGCAACTGTTTCCTATATTAATTTGATCTCATTGGAACACTAGTAAATTTTCAGATTAAGTGTATTGTAGAAAAGTGGATGATGCTTTATTCACTCAGTTTCAGCTCTTAGAAACCAGGACACTAAAAAGAATCACACCCAGGCAATCTGGGGAGGAATCTGCTTTCTTCCTCACATGCAGGAAGAGGAATGTTTCCAATCACACAAATTCAGAAGGGGATCAAAACTTCTTCAGTGTGCACTCATTTTTAGCTGTGAACTTTCCTCATTTAGGCTTCTTTGATAATCACAGATAAATAAATGTAGAGTGGAGACTAAATGCCCTATTGATAATGGAGTTGAACAACTAGGACATGGTCCTAAAAAATGTGAAGCAAAGATATGTTTCCTCTGAACAACTTACATGTGCATCATCTCTGTGTGGGCAGGACCCTTGGACAGGAGGACACCTCAATTTGCAAGATGAAGGGATGAGGGAATATTGTGATTTAGCTCTGAAATTTTTCTTTTAGGCAAATTTACTTCCTGATTTTTGACATGCATTTTTAAGTAAATTGACGTGAAACAGACTTAATTCAGAAGTTAATTTCTTGGTTAGCAAATTTTCATTGATACTTCTCTCTCCCTGCTACATCTGCAATTCAACCTTTAGCTCAAATGAAATCTTTGGGAGCAGTGTTCTCCACTTCCTGTGTAAGAGCCACAAGAGGCCACATACAGGACATCAAGGGTAACAGCCACATAGCAAGGCAAGTTTAAAAGTGATAGCTTTGCTTCTGCACATGGCTTACATCTCCTGGACTTCACGGGTATTCTATTTCAAATTATTGCAGGTAGGTGTAGCATGGGCCTACAAATCTCTCCTTTTGATCTGTTTCTTCTCTTTGCCTTGTGTTTTTCAGTACAGGAAGGTCTTTATGGAAACTCCCTCACAGCGCAATACCCTCTAGAGCTTCTGCATAAATGTGGCTTGAAAACTAATCTGAGAGCTGCTGGTGGACCAGGATCCATCTGAGTACATTGTGAACACTTACAGCCTGTCTAGTGTTGCTGAGGCATTATTAGAGTTGAACAAATGTAGAAGTACATTTCTCCATTATTCTACATAGTCATTCACAGTATACTTACCAAAGATTAAACAAATTAGTATAAAGCCCATATAAATAAATATGGTTGTGAAACATTCATCAGCCACTGTGCAGTAAGTACTCTTAGCCCTGACAGTACTTGGGTGTTAATGTTAGAACTCTCAAGCAAACTCCCAGCCTTCCAAATTCTGAAAACAAAAGAGCAAATGAAGAGGCTACTCCTGTGTAGGAGAAGGTAGTACTTTTCTGACACATTATGTTAGATTTCAGATGTATTGCTCTAAGGAGAGAATGAACTTTGCTATTCTTGAAGGCCCTATCCTATAGGACTCAGAAATCCTTCCCGTGTAACTGCATTTTCAGCTTGCTTGACTACTTACTAAGGTCTTTATTTTTTCTTCTAGGGAAAGGAGGAGGAGGGGACTTTTTCCCTAGACTCCTTGTTCCCTCTGTTTTGCTTTGAATGTTGCGGTGTGTTTGGTTTCCCCCTCCCAACGTGCTCCGATAACCCAAAAGAAAGAGAAGCTTTTTTTTTTCTTTCTTTTTTTTTTTCATCCCTTTTCCCTGAGGAGACAGAGAGGGGGAGGAAAAAGAAAGATTAAGATGTAAGCTGGCTAGATAAGCCTGGAACTGGGTTTATTACTACTGTTCAATAAGAGTACAAGGATATAAAAGCAGACCTGCTTTACTGGAGCTGGAGCGAGGTTGGTGGGAGACCTATGCTGATTGTGTGCCACTCCGAGAAGGGATGTTTCATTAATTACACATTAACTATGTGCACTGAGGAGGAGACAGAGGATAAAAAATGCAGATGTTTCTGCTGCCTGACAGAATGAAAACCACTCTTGATCCTGTCAAAAGAACATTTTGAATCAAAGGGCTCCACAGAAGTGGAAGAATGAGTTTTGTGGCTGAGTGCAATGGTGAGGCCTTTTAATCATTAAACCCTTTTATAGCGGTAAAATGAACATCCATTGTCATGGCCACTCCAATGGGGCCATCGGAGTTGGTGAAAAGGGAATGGTTTACGAAGGGCACTAAAACAGGACACAACCAGTCCCGCTGCTGGATTTCTAAAGGTAACAACAGCAGTGCATGACAAAGAATGAAAAGATGGCCCAGGTTGGTTTGCTTAAATTACTTTCCTCCCCAAACCCTCCTTACAAGCCAAACATGTACCAGATATAATGAGCATTAGGACTTCACAGGCAGGCAGTTCCCTTCCTTTGTTTTCTCAGAGTTTTACTGTCTTGGTTTAATTTTTTTTTTGTTCTGTAAGAGAAAGCTTCTTAGGAAAATGGATTCAAATGTTGTTTTATTCTTAATCACTCTCTACAGTCCTCGTAAAGCCATTAGCATTGTGAGAGGAATGATCCTCTCTTCTTGTATCCACTTCACCCCAGGCACTCCAAGTATGCAGGGACAACAATGTTTTAAGACTGTTTCAAATAAAACATCTCCATCCCATTTTTAGAAAACAGACTTAATTTTAATTTGTAGGGCCATGACTCTGGAGTTTTAGTTATACCCTTTCCTTGCTCCTTTCTTCTTCTTCCGTTTAATTTCTCAGTAGAAATGATTCAATAAAGTATTTCTCACATCAGTCTAGGAAGAATTAAAAGATTTATTTCCCAAAGTTCATATAAGCCTTGGAAAACCATATTGTCAGGTTTTTTGGAGCAGAACTTGTCAGAGAATAGTAACCTCATTTCATGGGGAGTTTCATATCTAGGTTTTGTTCCAATAGGAAGCAAAAGGGAATCAAATCTTAGCTCCTAGGTAATCCATCTGACAGACACTGTGGTACCATGACTCTTGATATTCTGGACTGTGAAAGAAGCCAGAAGAAGATGAAAGCTAAAGATAGCAAGATTTTCTGGCTCCCAGCCAGTCATCCAAATGAACTGCTGAGTATCTGAGCACTTTGGGACCTCTGGCTTTGGAGGAAGAGGGAGATCAGTTAGTCAGAGACTTTCAAATGATCAGCAATTTTTTGAATTTGAATGCTTAACTCTGAACAAACTCTGAAAAAATATAAATGCGGCTGAATCAGCAGAATGGGATGAAAAATATTTTTATGCACTACTTTAAACCAATTCTCTACAAATAATTTCTAGGATAGAGCTAACAGTGAGAGTTTTATAGTTTCTGTGGTGTTTGGAATGCAAATGTATTTCAAACACTGTATGTATTAAACCTTGTATCAAATATAAAAACAAGTGAATAACATGATTTCTCAGGTGTCCTCTAGGCTATTTGTGTACTAACAGTACTGTTTAGCTATGAATTTTAAGTTATGGGAGAAAGGCAAAAGCACTACTCTTATGATGCTTGATTGCTATATAATCTTAGCCACATGCTTATGTAAAGGGGAGCATCCTGGAGAAAGTAATCAAAAATGTCTATATGAAGAAAAGAGCTTTATGACTTATGATCTGTGAAGAGATTTGATGAGATTGTTCTCTGGGAATATTGGTGCAGGAATTGTCAGCACACTTCAGATGGAGCCAGCTCTTCAAAGCCCTGTAGGCGTTTAAAGTTCGCAGAAAAAGTGCTTCTTTCCAGATTTCCCACCTGTTCTATCAACTAAAAAAGTTTCTGAAAGACACATTTTCACTTTTGGAGGAACTCAAATGGTGGTCCTTATTTGTTTAGTTAACTCTGGAAGAGTCCATATGACTGGTTTGGTGCTTTGCTGCAGAGAAAATTCAAACCCCTGCATAAGGAAGTAGCAAAGTAGTTAAGAAAGCACTTTGTACAAAAGAAAACGAGTGCTGTAAAAATGCTTCCTCCCTGGCAGTAATCCGAAGGGATTGACAGATAATTCTGGGTGAGGTTCTAGGGGCAGTGAGAATCCAGATGAAAACAGGTCATTACAGCAAACTGGCCAGGTTGGCTGGGTGATAACCAAACTGCTGGGAGGAGTGATCTGCAGGCAGCATTAAAAAGAGATATTCAAATACTTTCATTTTAATTACAGGTAACTCAGACATGCAAAACAGTATTCTCTGTGCCTGCTATGAATGGCTATTTATACAGTTCAGGGAATGGCTTGGAGAACTAAAGTCACTGATAAAAATTGATTCAGGATCAAACATATGTGTGAGATGATAATGAGACAAGGAGAAGATGATGTCCAGTTCTTATTCAAAATTCTAAAGGCTTATCTGGACATTTTCTTCTCTTGCACTACCTACAAAGTGCACTGAGCATAGTAAACTGTATCCTCTGACATCAGCTTCATAAGGACAGAATGTTAAGCAGAAACAGCTCAGGCTATGTACCCTGAAATTCTGCACTGATGCTGACCTAGAATCATGCTCATAGAAGTTTTATCAGTTTAAAGTATTTCTACCTTTTCTTGGTTTCCCATGGTAAAAACGGTGTTGCAATTATTAGCTTTCTGATTTTCTTTCTCTGTGCTATCTGTAAGCTTTTAGATGCATTTTCAGAAAAACATTTAAAATAAAAATTACAGCTTTCTATTTTTTCAATATTAGTCATTCCTTACTTCAGAAATATCTGGGGCATATCAGGATGGAAATAGAGCTAACAAAAGCATGGTTCAAATTAAAATAATTCGGAGCTGTTATTCTGTGACCTTCAGGGAGGAAAGATGCTTTCCCTATCCTGGCTTAGCTAATATTCCTGCCTTTACTGATTCACACCAAGCTAGCCTTCTGCAGCTACTAACAAGCAGCAATCCACCAATCCTTTGTTTTGGCTGTGGTCCACCTACCAAGCAGACTGATGCTTCAGTCTTTTTCATCCTGACATCTCCTTGGACAGATGGCAAAACACCTGAAACTGGTGGAAGGCTCAGACAAGTGGATTTCCTTGCCTGGAGCTGAAAAGAAATATTGAGTCTCCCAGATAATTACAGGTAAAGTGAAAAAAAAATGAAGAAAACAGTGCAAAGAATGACATAACAAATTATTTCTACTCTGCATTGAGATTCCTAAAAGTGTTTCTAACAAGACGTTTTTGATGCTGAGCATAGGTCGGGTTAAGGCACCCTAATTTTCAGCAATGTTATGCTTTGAATTTCGGGTACCTCGGTTTGGTCACCTAAACAACAGAAGGCACTCCTAGCTCCTGCTGGCTATAAAAAACACCCTCCCAACGCTTTGTCACAGATGTAACAAGTGAGCATGTTGAGAAAATCACTTGTTTGTAAACAAAGCATTTTACAATGCCTTGTGAGATGTTTTAAGTGAGCCTATGTCGCATAAAGCTCCTCAGGGATCTGTCCCAGCAGCAGCAGCAGTGCACAAAACAAAGTCACTTCTTCTGTTGCACTTTATTCTGTTGTCATGTTAAAAGCAATGAATTTATTTCCCCCTCTCAGCCCTCCCTCAACTACTGCAGCCCTGCAGTAAATCAAAAAAGTAAACTCTCATTCTCATTGTGCAGGGCTTACTTCCAGGCCTCTACAGTTTCCACAGTAACTAATTAGAAATTTGCATCTCTAAGAAAGAATTATTTAATACTGATGTAAGCCCTTTTATTCTTTGGAGCTTGGCCTTTTGCTACTCAACTTCTGGTAGATGTTGGGCCTTAAGGTCATACTGTACAAACTCTGAATGTAGGTGGCCCGAGTCTTGCTTTTTTTTATTTTGGATGATTCATATCCTGTGAAGAAAATGTCTTGCCAGGTTTTTGTTGAATGGAAAGATTTGAAAGGCAGGACCCAATTCATTTAGTAGCCATTTGTTTTAAACTGTAACATCTTCCCCATTCCTCATTAGCTAACTCTTGTGTAATGGAGTCATGCATTTTTAGCCTTGTTAAACCAGTGGAGTTAGGTCACACTGATGCACCTTTCCCATTAGTTCCATTTGCTGCCCCTGGCTTTCTGCCTTTAAGCAAGCCTTTTATTTCACATGGCAGGAAAGAAAGCCTCGGATACTCCAAGTACACAGATACATGTTTTATAGCTCAGCCATAGGTACTGTAAATCCAAGACACTGTCCCACAGTCTCAGAGAAGATGTAAATGCTGAGAGAGGAGGAAGTGGAGGCTGCAAAGTGAACAAAAGCCTTCCTTCATGTTCATACTAGAAAATGGCTTGTAACAGTTTTTGTCCCAGACCAGCAAATGCCCTTCACAAAGCTGTACTAGCTCAAGCTTCAGCTGATTCCAACAGGCTTTGCATCAGGGTCACAGTCAGTTTGCCAGCTCAGGCTCAGCAATTTTTCAGCTATTGCACTTTTCTACAAATGAGCTGTCAAGAAAGAAGCAACATCCATCACTACCCCTTCCTACCATCAAATGAATCTTGCCCATTCTCCTCTACCCAAGTTCTGTGCTGCTGTACCTAAAAGGACTTTAGTAGGACTCCTTTTATAGCCTTGTAATAGTATAATTTTATAATCTTACAATTATATATATTGTGGTTGAAACATCCCACATATAAACTAGTCATGTACATATACATGATTATATAAGTTTATAATGGAAATGGAACAGGCATGCTTGTTTCTTCTCCCTTGCAATCATTTCCAAACAAGAAATCATAATTGAAGAGGAGTGACTGCATCAACCTATAACTTTCTGATTCTGGACTTGCAAATGAACAGTTATTATAACTTAAAATAATTGAGGTTGAAATAAATACAACTTCAAGACCACCTCCATTCATAGTGCTGTCTGTATCAGAGGTATTTGAGAGACATACTGATACTGCCCATGTATAAATTCATTGCATCCCAGATCCCATTTTTTTTCCTTCTTCGTTCGGAGGAACTCTGAATTTAGAAACCAGCCTCAAACATTGCATACACAGTATGATTCAGGCATTGTGAAAGGCAGGTCAAAAACATAATTATGGGCATCCTGAACGAGACCCCAAATTATGTCAGTATACAGTTTCAAGAGTCACCAAGAGGTGCATAGAGAAGGGTCAAAGAGTAGAAATGCAATACGCCCTTCAGTGCACAGTTCTGGGTAGCTATAGGAAATTTTGAACAAAAGTGACTTTCTTGTGTTTTCTGGTATAGTGGTATAATAGCCTTTAATGATTTGCTCTTCCATGAGTTTGTCCAGCTGCTTTCTGAACTCAAGTAAAAGCCTGGCACACCCACCACCCTGTAGCAAGTAGTTCCACAGTGAAATACAATTGAGGAAGTCTCCTTTGAAGACATTTTCCTATGGCAAGTATTAAGAGATAATACTTATCTGTTATTTATTCCAATCTATTTCTCCTTACATTGGAAAAACATGCCTAGAGCTGGTCTTCAATATGAGCGTGATTCAGCCCCATTGTTTTACTGGCTATTGTCAAAGACTGAATCTGCATTTAATATTAATAGGTTAAGATCGTGATTTGTAGCCCTAGTTCTTACAGTCTCATGACTCTTGCTGTGACTAAAGGATACAATGCTATTGCCTACACACAAGCATCTAATCCATTTAAGAGGCTTTAGGGCATCCTGTCTGGATGCCAACTGCTTCTCCAGAAGGCCCACTGTCTCCTTTAGGACTCTTGTCAGTCTGCCACCCCTTTGTCAATCTACTGAAATGCACCTTTAGGGAAGACTTCTCTGATGATATTTTCAAGAGATTACCAAGATATGATATTTCCCAGCAGGATCTGAAAAGCCTTTGCCTCTTGCAGTGTAGGATTCTAATCCCTCTTCTACCTCTTACTGTTAAAGGGGAAAAAAGCCACACAGACAACTGTAAGGAAATGTCAAAACCGGAGAAGGATGGGACTAGCAGAAATCTGCCAGCTCCCTCATAATAACTGTCTTCCTGGAGTCAATTCAAAACAAAAGCAAACAAATCAGGATGTAGAGATTTTTTTTGAGGTTCCTGAGCCTCATCCAGTCATGCTAGTAAGCCATGTTTGAAGAGATGCTGAAAACATCTTTCATTGCAATTTAGATGCTAATCAGGATTAAAACCCAACACTATACATAGGCAGGAAGATTACTAGGCTAAATAAGAGCTCTTGAAACAGAGAAGCTTTTGGTAAAATTTGTGACATTTTAAACTATGTGTGAGAAAATAGTGTTATTTGGAATAACCAGCTGCTTTCCTGCTGAAAAACAGGGAGGTAGGTTTAAAAAGAGTCCTTAAGTTCATGCTAAGAATTCCTGTCACTTATGTAATTATGTGAACAGCCAGAACACATTACTGCTAGTTTTCATGCCCCTCAAAATTGACATAATACTTTAAATGGGAAAAGAGCAGCTACAGGTATGTAAATAAGTCTGAAAGAAGACAAGTATATTCACATATAAATCCACTGACGTTCATAAACTTCCTTCTGACTTGGCTTGATAACTGTCCAAAAAATGTCTCTGACTTTTTCAAAATCAAACTAAAGGGCACCTTTAGGATGAAGCAAGGCAAGTGAAAAGCTTTTTAGGAAAAGTTGTGGTTCCAGTTGAACAAATATGGGAACAATTATTTCTTGCCTGGGTGGATGCTGAAGAGCCTAGTCACTTCTTTAATTTCTGAAGAGCATTTTTTGAATTGTCTGTTTTCACATATGTATGTGAACAAGTGGCTATTTACTTGCCTTGCCAAATAGACAAAATTAAGGCAAAAAACCAAAATCCCTTTTTTTTGTTGTACTTTCTAAAAATCATCATTTCCTTCTAAAATGGTTGCTCATAGACTATGAACAAATAAAGAGTAGCTATTAAACTGGCAAAACCTAACAGATACAACTATTCTTCATGAACCTTTCAGAAGGTGCTTGACAAGTGAGAACAGGGAGAACGAGGATTTTTCAGTTGTGACATCATCCAAATCTCAGCCACTCCATCCAAATCACAGCCAAACTGAGAGGCCCTTTGACCTGAGTCAAGAGACTGTCTGTCTGTTAATCACCTTAGCTGCAATCCTTAGTCACAGAGGGCAGTAAAATGGGAATTTCCCATTAAGAACAACCCACCTTCACAGCACTGGACATCCCCCTCCCTGGAGACACCTTCATTCAAACCACTTCATTAACACCTACTTGTTGAGAGTAATCAAGAGATGAGGTAGATGATTGGGATAGGAAAGTCCACCCAGCTTTATGTGGTTTGGATTACCGAGCAAGACTCTTAGCGTGAATCTTGACAATGCAGGAGTCTGCACACCAGAGCTGGAAACCCGATTTATAATGAAGGGAGAAGAAAATGCATGACCAAGGGCATCTAATTAGATTAGTAGGGGGTTTATGCTTTGGATGTCCCATAATTCAATCAATTAAAGTATGCTTTAATATCAGGGTCTTTGATGGCATGTATCCCAAGGCATCACACGAAATAATAAAATTAACAGCTCATGTAATTATTATGGAGAGAGCACTACTACTTTCTGGGTAAGATTTTATGCTTTCCACCATGAACCTGGTGCTCGCTTTGCTGCCCCTAGATCTGTCACAAGAAATTCTCCTGTACCAGAATCACAGAATGGGTAAGATTGTAAGGGACCACGGTGGATCTGGTCCAACCTCCTTGCTCAAGCAGGGTCAGGATTGTGCCCAGACAGTTCTGGAATATTTCCAGTGAGGGAGACTCCACAATCTCTCTTTACAATGTGTTTCAGTGCATAGTTGCCCACACAGTAAATAAGTTCTTCCTTCTATTCAGGTGGAACTTCCTGTGCATCATTTTCTGCCCATTGCCGCTTGTTCTACTGCTTGATATCACAGAGAAGAGCCTGGTTCCAGACTGGCAGCTGTAAAATGTAGCCAGAATTCTCTATGCACTTGAAAATACTGCAAGGCATATGGATGATCAGAAAGCAACTCATCACTGCAGAAGTTAACCAGCTTGATGCAGATCACCTTGGCACTTGCAGATAGTCCAGCATCAATCTCCACAGTCAGGACAGAAGTTCCTTGTCTGTGATGTGATGCTGACTCCCACCCCTCACTCTGTAGGCCACTGAAAGATGGTCAATAGGTTTTAATCAGGGCAGTACTGGACTCGTTTATAGACTGAGTGCTTTATCTCCCCAAACATCCTCCTAATTGGAGTTATATGCCATGAATTAGCATGCTCCCAAGGCGACCTGGCAACCGATGCTGTGTTCCAGGACATTTTCATGCTGGGATAATAGGGGATGGGATCTTTAGTGACTTTAACCTGGGAAAACTCTGGTGTAGACCAGAAGAGCCAAAGGCCAATGAGAATTCAGATGTGCCAAGGATACTACTCAGTACATTTCTAAATATTTCACAAGGTACCAGCTGACATAAGGAGGCTGTTATGCAAATTTTTGTTATTACATTACAGTTCTGCATTTCAGACAGTTCAAGTTGTTGTTCTTATTTAAATCCTCAGTATGGTTCACATACATTGTCAGGAAGAGATGCCTGACTGAAAAAAAAAACCAACAAAAAAACCCAAACAACGTAATAGGGAATTTAAAATCAAACAAACAAAAAACCCAAAACTATCTCCTCTTCCCATTTACTTCTTAGGAACAACCAATATTTAAGCTGATTTTCTTTGAAGCCAACATGGCATGCTCCTCTGCTGAAATCTAATATGCCAAGTGTTCCTCCCCAACCCTGTTTTCAGCTGAGCCATGAGCCCTTTAACTCATGTTAGGATATGACCAGCTGCTCCACCTTAGTTGTCCTTACCAGTGTTGTCAAAAGCAACTAAAATGTGCTGAACTGGAGGGCTGGGAAGTAATTTTCTCTAGTTCAGAGAATGGTCTGATGACTTCTGCAACTTGGAATTATTTCCTACCAAAAGGCTCTGTGTGGTTCCTACACCACGGCTGTGACAAACTTTCTCAAGTCAGCTGTGCATTGCTGAGAGATCTTTAAAGTTTGCAGCAATGCCGCTATAAATTTCAAGATTAAAATAATAATTATGAGAAAACAAACAAACATCATAATCAGGAGAGAAAAAACCTCAACCACCTCCTACTTGCCACTGCATCCCAAAGAAATTATGCTGTTCCTCCTTATAAATAATAGGGGTGTGCAATGTGTCATTCCTATTCAGTGTTTGTGGGTTTTTTGGTGCTTATTGATGCTGCATCTGTTTTGTCAGTGCGTCAGCTAATGGAGAAAGTTAATTGTGTTGGTTGTAAGGCCACCTGTCACACACATGCCTCATTTCCATACTAATAGCCCAACAGTGGCAGGCAGTGTACTCCTCTGCAGTAACACACACAGCCTCTTTGGCAACCTAGGCCAAATGTGCCTATGCAGCAACTGCAGCCCTCTTCTCTGAATGCCTCCAGTGTTGTAGCTCTGCATTAACTCCCCACGGACCTCCCCAGCCCGGAGGGGTTTTTAAAACCCTTGCAGACAGGCCGGGTGTCACGTTTTAGTCTGGAAGGGTGGCGGGTACAGCCCTGCTTCCCTGGCAGGTTGGGTGCCTCACGCTCTCCCTGACAGCAAAATATTTTGCTCTCTTTGCACTGTTGGATCAGGCACCTATCCCCAGCAAAACCTGGCGAGCACTGTCAGTAACGATGTTCACATTGGTGATGAGGACCAGTTGAAAGTCCATCTCTTTTGTCCCTTCTGTTAACATTTCAAATGAGGGAGGTGTCACGGATTGGAGCCAGGGAGGGAAAACATGCCTGCAGCTAAGGCAGATACAACCATGCTGGGCTGCAGTGGGTCTCAGAGAGATGTAAGTAGAATTCACTTTGGTTATAGAACTAATGCCAGAAAAGCTATAGTGGATAAATATTTTATTTTAACATATGGGAAGCTATTTGATCAGCCAAAATGAACAGAGGTTTCCTTCCTTCTTTCTTTCCTCCTCCTTTCTTCATATAAAAGATTATGTGAATAAGGGGATTTATTTTGAACTACCAAGTCTGCTCTTGAACAGAGTCCATGACCCTTGTTTGTGTTGTTCTACAGCCTGCAAAAATCCCCCATAAAACTCTGACAGAGTTTACACTAAAGGCATGCCTCATGAAGTAATACCTGGCATTTTGATGGCTTCAGGGGAAACTGGTATTTGTGCTTTTTAAATCACTGTAACTGAAATTAGAAATGCCATATGTAACTACAGAGCTTGTAAAGGAATGTCCCATAGGCCAAAAGACCATCAGTGAGCAAGCTGCTACTCCTTTTCACCCTCTATCTGCAAGTATTCTAAAAAATATTTCAGATATAAGGTATTGCCTAATGGTGTAAGCTGGTGAAGCAGAGATTACTGTCCATGCATTATGGTCAGGAAAGGAAATATCTGTATCTATCATGCATGAAAGAACAAGACACAATATCCACTGCATAACCCATCTTAGGTTCAAAGGTGATTAATGGCCCAGAGGAGGTGCAGAGGTACAGCAGCACCAGTCACCAGGCTTCCAACAGGCTAAAAGCAAATTGGTTTCACCTGCAAAGCTGTATGGTTGTAGGAACTGCCCATTTCCCTATGGAGTCTCTCCAGTGGTGCCTGCAAGCAGCTGTTTGGTAGCTACTGCGGACATCCAGCTCACCCTTGGGACTGAGGTGGGGTGGGCATCTCTAGCCAGCCTCTGCACAGAAGGTTCTGCAGAAGGATTTAGGAAAGCACTCAGTCAAAGGGAAAGGACCTTGTCATTTGGACTGGAGGGTTAGCAAAGAGCTCATTTCAGGTCTCAGGACAGACTGACGTGGTATCAGCAATGCTGTCTAAATAACAAGGGCATAAAAGATGGTCCATTGCACATCACACCAGATGTTGACACATTGTGAGCTAAACCCACATGAACATATAGTTTGGTAAAATCATGGGTTATTTTTTTCACTTTCTTTTAGTCCTTCAGTTGTTCATGTTTCCTGATTTTCCACAGATCATGCAGGCCCGAAGCCTTCCAGTACTGAAACAGAGTTTCACAGGCATAGAATTTTTCAGATAAAGTGGAAGCAAAACAGCAGGTAGGAGGAAAGTTGACTGCACTGCCTTGTTCACACACACAAAAGGAACCTATTCCAGGAAATAAAAAACATGACTATTTTTAGAAATTCTGTAGAAGAAAATTGTTGTACAAAAAATTTAAAATATATAAACCCCAAAAATTTAAAATATATAAAACTCAAAAATACATGTCTGCAATTTTTCCTTTCTGGCTTCTCTTACATATTCTGTAGTCTGGTCGCCCTTCTTTCTAGGCAATCCTGCATCCTTTGAGAGAAGATGTGCCGATTAACTTGAGAGAAGATGCACTGGGCCATAAAATGAGCAGTCTTTCAGGCTACTGTGTCCCATTCTCACTACGGCTAGTTTTGTGAAGAACAGTACTTCAAAATATTTTGGTGTTGAGTTTTATTTGTTTTATGAGGATTGGCTGAGTTGAAACATTGGCCAAATATTTACAGTTGCTGAAGCTTTATAACCTGCTCATCTGTGGGACAAAGGCTGCCTCTTCAGACTATGTACAGACTGCTAGTTTGTACTTGGCTAAAGCAAGAGGTTTATTTTATAAAACAGATACTGCCAGTGCCACACTGACTGCTATTGTGAGAAATGTATGTCTGTCTAGCTTGCTTTGGTATGTACATGGATGCTTGGAGCCATGCTGCTGAGGTGCTGAACCTCCCCTTCCTCCTGCTCCAGCAGAGCAGAGCTACTCTATCTCCTGAGTGTATCTGAGGAATTTATCTTCTAAGTCTTCTAACTTCTCCCTATGTGAATGTAATTCTCTTCCCTACGGAAAGGTCATCAAATTACCTGCAAAATGACAGCACAGACTATCTGGGACAAAAGAGTGTTTCTCAACTCCTGTATCCAGGTACATACAACGACCACCTTCCAGCTACGCAGGAAGATGAAGAATTGATGCAAAATATAATGCCACCTTCCATATTGCAGTTTCCAAGGGATGAAAGTTGGGCAGCACAAGGCAAGATCCACACAGTAATTTCCAACAAGTCTCCAGCCTCAGACCCAATCTGCTCTACAACCTGGAAATAGCCATGAAGGTTATCAGAGCTTCAAAGTCAGAGATGAAAGAATCAGTTAACGTGAACACAGCTTCAGTTTTCTACTACCTCTACCAGACTGAAATTTTCTGAGATACTTTTTCCAGCAGAGCGCAATCTTGGACATAGACATCCTCAGATCTGACATGAAGTTACAGAATAAAAACTAGGCTGACAGTACGACTAGACTTTCTGTGATACTGGGACTTAAACTTTGTGGCTGCTGATACCACAGTGATAGCATTTTGACTGAATAAGGGGATACAGTTTCCCACTGAAGTTCTTCTGCCTTTTGCATGAAATATTTTTCAGGGTGAAGTCTGGCATAAACTGAGAAATAGCTTCCCTTTATACACATATGTGCTTATGTATCTGTGTATATACGTGTATATAATTTATACATGCCTTTATAAACAGTTAATAAATATGCAGTATATTTAGAAATATGATTTCTAGAAATGGCAAAAGAGTTATTTTTGCAAAAAATAGTGGTCCAAACAAAACCACCAAACTTCTTCTTCTTTTTTTTTTTTTTTTTTTTTTTCTGTTCAACTCTTCTCTTTTCAAATTCTGCTGTTTTCTTAAGTGTACAGCCAGAATTGAAAACTTGAGTTTGGGTTTAATAAAAGTTGTTCCTAAATTCTCTTCCCTCCCATAAAATAATAGCATTTTACTTCTGATGTTTGGGGTTTTTTTCCACAGGAATATTTACATGGTTCTGAGACAACACAATAGGTGATACTGTGTTTACACACCCATCCACCATACTGCATGCTGTGTTTTCTTCATGGACCTCCTGAGACTGTGTGATTGCATATATAACCTGGCTCCACACAGTGTCACTATTGTTCTGGCCCTTTTTTTTTCCCCCACATGAGTTTTTATGCTCAGCATATCTTGGCATTGTGAACTCAAGGCTTGCTAAAGAAGGGCTCAATTTACCCCTGATTTACCCCTATAAATCAGCTAATAAACCATTGTAAGCACCAGTGTTGTTATACTTATGGTGACAATGGGGACAGAATATGCTGGTACAGACAGAGGCACTCCCACACTGAGGGTTAAAATGATCAGAAAACTTCATATTTTGAGGATGGACACAATGATAGACTAAAGAAAGACTATCTATATGATAACTTCTGCATACACGATTTCCAATCATGCTTCACTTTAATGCCTGCTAACAGTGACCAGCCAGGCAAGCTAAAGGAAAGAACTTACTTGTAAGATGGGTACTCCACTTACTATCTATTTTAAACTGTCTTCCTTTCTCTGGATGTTCACTCCTTTATGTTGCTATTTCCACAAGTTAGTGTAGTCAAAAGTCACTTGAAGCCGCCACCTTGACTCAGGTAAATACAAAATCTGTCTTTTCTAACAAGAAATACCCACAACAGAGATCAGATTGAAGGTGGTCCAATGATGTGGTTTCCCCTTTGTACCATGACAGCAAGTGGGCAGAGTCTCAGACCTATTCCCTGCCACCAAATCATCTCTCTCCAATGCACACTCCTCTGAGTGACATTTTCATAGAAGAAATCGTCTCTTCCAGGAAAGAGCAAGGAGGAGCCAAGGCATTCAGGAAGATCAGGGGTACAATTAGGATTTTCTCATTATTCTGATACTGTTGTGCTTCTTTGGGGGGCATCCCAGTCATACACAACACCTCAGTCAGGGCTCAGAGTCATGATACTGCTGTGTCCTTAATAGTGATTAAGGTCTCCTTTTGGCTGCTTTGAAATATGAAAAAGGAAGTCAAAACTATTCAGTCAATATCTGAGCTCTTATTTTCTCTTGTCACCTTTTCCCAAAGAAAAATTTCCTAGTGGCACAGATGTCAAGCAAAATCTAAGTCTGTGATTAACAGCTGAGGTATTAATTTTTCTCCTGGGGAATCCTTATCTAGAAATGTTATAGTTGTTTTAGATAAACCTTGTAATAAAGCAGTCATCTAGTTCCTCGGCCAGCTGTACCAGGAAGGACCTGCTAGGCGGTCCATGAGCTGGGTCATTAGCAGTCTAACAAGAGGAACCAGCCTGGTACTTCCTCTTCTTTAAGCTGAGCAGGGAAGGCTCAGTTGGGAAAGATGTCTCAGCCAAAGGAAGTGTCAGTCTCTTTTAACACTACATAATGCAGCTCGGGTGCTTGCCAAATCGTAATACACTGGAACAGACGAAGACAGAGTACTGTGGGAAGTGCAGTGCGAGCTGCCTAAAGGTGCAGCACCTAGATGAGAAACTTTCCTGCACTGTCAGGAAATGTTTCATTTTCCATGGGTAGGAGAATATTTTAGTTATCTTTTCTGGTTTGTTGCTTTTTGATTTTCCTTCCACTTTTCAAGGCCTTGTCTCTTGGCAGTCAGCCTAGCCTGATGAAGCATCACAGGGTCCTGATGTTACAATACTGCTTTTGTTCAGTAAGTAGCGGAAGGAAGATAACTGTGTTTCTGTGTATACATAAGTGTAACATTGATTGTATTAAAATATTTTTTCAAGTTGGAGATAATAATACTATGAAAAATTCCTAGAGTTATTAATAGTAAATGCCAACAGCAGAATATCTGGGATATTCAACCTCATGCATCAGACCTTAAGGCAGCCACTGATTTCTCAGTGTCAGGGTGAGCCCTACTCTGAAGGCAGCAGGTACCATGCTTTGGAGCTGTTTGCATAATACTCTACACCATGCTCAGCTACTTTCATTGACAAGAATAGCTGACATTTTATAATACCATTTGTTACAAGATTGTCATTTTATCCCTGTTGCGCTTGTGTTGTAACAGTAGATGACGTCCACCAGAGAAGCAAACAGGTTCATTACACTTTTTGGTATGGAACACACTGACTGTGCCCCATTTCAGAACGGTAATTTCTTCCTGAGGGACACATACCCAATACTACAACCACAGTGATATCATTATGTGCTATCATTACCTGAGACAGAGGTTTCTTCCTAGAGACAAAATTTTTCTGACAGTCACAGAACTATAGAGTGGTTTGGACTGAAAGGGACTTTAAAGATCATCTAGTTCCAACTCTCCCGCTGTGGGCAGGGGCACTTTCCACCAGAACAGGTTACTCAAAGTCCATCCAACCTGGCCTTGAACCCATCCAGAGATGGAGTATCCACGACACCTCCAGGCAACATATTCTAGTGTCTCACTGCCCTCATTGTAAAGAATTTCATCCTAATATCTAAATCAAACCTATTCTTTGACCTAAACTAGTCACAGCAACCAGTTAGAAAAATGAGTCTGTTTCCTAGCAACCTCTACAACATTATGGTGGGTAAAAGAAAACCCCACCCTTTACTGAAAGTGGATTTGATCTCATAAAGTAAATTAAAAACTCTGACATACCATGAAAGCAATAGGTATGTATGCAGTCTTCTTCTCAAAACAGATAGAAGTTTTAAAAGGCATGTTTTAAAATGTTTAAAACCTATCCTTGATGTGTGCCATACCTAGGGCCAGACTGAACCAAGCTCAACATGCTGTTTGTCCCTGCATACTGCTGGGACTAGGGTTTCCCTTCAACTAGTGACAGGCTATCATGCTTCAGCTTTGCCTACCTTCATCTCCAACAATTTGCCCTCTGAAGGTACTGAGGATCAGATTTATCTGTCCACAGTGTAGATCCATCTGTCTTTCAAATGCCTTCTACTCACTCAAAACATCAGTCATCAAATTCTCCTCTGTGATCATGCAGCTGAAACAGCATTGGTCAGAACCACCAGACCTGACTCCAGCACACAAACCTTTCCACCCATACGTGATTATGGGTGATCAGACCAGTGAGTTTGGACGTGTGGGGCTGGACATACTGCTTTGTCTTGCTCAAGCCCAGGTGCAACACCTTAGCAACACTACCTTCTCCCCTTCTCCCACTTCCCACTACAGTTTGCC
The DNA here is from genome assembly GCA_013399695.1 of Formicarius rufipectus. NCBI lineage: Eukaryota > Metazoa > Chordata > Aves > Passeriformes > Formicariidae > Formicarius > Formicarius rufipectus. Next base: position 981,020 of record VXAU01000575.1, on the reverse strand, counting down.
CAACTGTGGAACTGCATCAGGTTCCTCAAGCGTGAAAGAAGGCATCGATCTGCTGTTCATCTTGAAGGCTCCAATAAGTGAGCATTTTGGGGCACCCCTGAAGGCAAAATGATATCTGCATGCTCAGTGCTATAGAATGAGAGCACAATGCTTTAAAGCCTCTCAGAAAATCTACAGGACAGTTAATATGATTTAAGCCTATATTTAAATTTTATGAGACTCATTTTCAAGGCTAATAACCCAGTTTACTGTGCACAATATCAAATGCAAATTTTATTACTGACTTGGTAAAAACCAAGACGATATTCATTAGCATATCTCAGTGCATCACCCTTTTTAGCCAAAAGGTGCACCAGGAATAACAGTGGGAGTTTTTATATGTGCTGTAAATTACAGTTACTATCTCATTAGATAAACACATTTAAAATCAGGTTATCATTCACTTATATATCAGAAAGTTGTTTGTTCAATTGCAGCTAGTCTCATATTACAACATATGGTGCATGAAATTCTTAAACTAATAAAATTTCAAGGTACAGGGAGCTGGTGTCTTGGAAAAAACTGTTTCTGCTCAATGAATGGTTCAACATAATCTGTAATTGCTTTGAAACAATTATGCAGCAGGCTGTTTTGTACTTAATAGTATTTACATCCTTGGGTTTATTAGCAACAAAATCTAAGTGGAACTTGTGAAAGAGAAATTAATTTTTCTGCTGAAAGATGTAAACTTTTAAGTTAAAGATCCATCAGACTGTGGAAATTGAAAATATATGCAATAGTCCCTAATTTACCTTATTTCTCACTGAAATGTTTCATTGTTCCTTTGGATACCTGTGGTACATTATCTCATCCACGCTGAAGTAATTCTTCAGCTGAGTTCCCTTGGACTTTCACCACTCCGGGCAACTTTAGCTTTTGTTCAATGCATGCACTCTGGCTTTGCCATGTTTTGGAAATACAACACAACGAGCCAATGTCCACACATAGTATTTGAAGTCAAATCGAAAATTCCTGCACTTGTGAAGTTTTGACTACTCAGTTTAACAGTGGTGACCAAGTTGTGTGAGTCAGCATTTTGTACTGCTTTATATGCTGGCAATTTAAAAAGCAGCTCAGTACACAGTGACACATAGAGGCACCTTGCAGCTTTGGATCAGACTTTTCTGTGGTATGGACTGCTGAAGTTTCAGCAGCTTTAGCAAAACTCAGCCAATTTGCAAAAGCATTGGGTTATACCCGACTGAAGTACTTAATTTCATCTGCCATTCTGGACATATCCACATATGCTCCTTCTAGTTTCATGATAGAGGCTAATTATATACAAATCATCATATACAAACATAATGTCAAGTGTATTATTCTGGCATTCAGTTAAAATCATTGAAGTGCACACTACTGCTTCACTGCATAGCTCCTACTGAGCTCAGATCTGTGGGACAGCTCGAGGGCAGTCACACATTTTACAGTTAAGGTGGTTTTTCTCACCTTCTGTCTTCAACTATTTTTTCTGTGCTTTGTTTATCATGTCTTGGATTTGCCTACACTGCGAGCTGTCTCCAACGTAAAGGGAAGAAGGAGAGTTGAGTATTTCATAGACATTCTTTCTCCTGCATGCTAACTCTGCACACCTGCAGCAGCCGTGTTGGAGCACAGACTGTAAGAAAGGCCCTGATATAGTTGTTATTTTCACCCTCCTCAGTACTGCTAACTTCAGAATGACTCTTAACCACACGACATTAAACCTTTCAGTTGTCCTTATACCAACATGTTCTTAAATATTGTAACTAAATTCCCTGCCATTGTGTTCAGCTTTATCTGTCTGTCTCTTGTGCTGCAACTTCGATGATTTTCCTGTTGCTCTAATCTGCAATGAACTGCAGTGAATTCCTTGCCAAAGCCCTCACCACTCATTCCAGTTGTACACTGGGATGATTAGTTTATATGAAATGTTTCTTATTACCATTGTTTAGGAGTTTGTCAGAGTACAACATACTACAACTTCACAAAAAATCCTCACTCCCTCTTGCAAGGGGATATCTCTCATTGCTGATTTCAAAGGATCTGCAGCAAAGAGTATAAGAAGTTTTCTTTTATAAGAAAAACATCATGCAATGCCTCACAGCCTTCCTGGCTAGTCCTTATAAAAAACTCTATAAGTTATTATTAAGTACATCCTTCTGTCTGCACAAACCACCTTTAAATTTTGCAACATCAAGAAGTAAGCCTAACCTGATTTCAGCACAGCTGCTAGAATAAAACTTGGAATAAACCACAAATTACATTGTGGAGCAATGCTGAAAAACCCCACCAGACTGTGTGTGGAAACTAAATCCCAGCACATGACAAACGCAATCTGTTCCCACTCAACTCACTAACAATCCTCCTGCAAAGGTGGCTTTCCCCAGCTATAGCTGGGACCCCCTCCTCGCTCCCCCCTGCCTACCGCTGTGATTTGGAGCAGGACTGGGGCTGTTACAGCATTTTATAATGAAGGAGAGGCCAAACCTAGTTGCTGACTGTGCCTTTGGGATTTCAAGCACATTTGGGCTTCTCTGAGTCTGCCTCCAAGCTATTTCCAATCTGCAAGTTTTCTTACATTCCTGTAGAGCAGTGACACCTTTTTTCCTTTGTATTCGTACAACGCCTAGCGAAACAAGTGCCATGCATCTCTGGCAAGATCTCCAAGACTCTGTTGTAAAGTTAACTAATGTTAATAGTGTTGAATGCATTTAGTCCCTGGCACAAGTGATTTGTTGAATGGTATTCATATATTTGCCAATTATAACATCTACAAATGGGTATAAACAGATTAGAAGCAGGATCTTGCTCTATTATATATGAATATGGATTTGTTAATCAGTCATCGTCTAAGCAAGATGGTTTTTTCGAATTTTTTTTTCCTGAATTTTATTCAGTAAATATTGCTTCATCATACTATGCCTGCCCATATTAATGATGGGAGAAGTGAGGTTTNAAAAAAAAAAAAAGACACTTTTGGCCATGGGCAACATGTCCATACAAATATTAGCAAGGTGGGTGCAGTGGTAGTGAGGAAGGGAAAAGGTTCACAGCCGTGTGAATTAGGTGTAGAACACTGGGCTGTGCTAATGGAGGTTAAAAATTCTTGATTATTTGGGTTAATAATGGAAGTAGCCTGTTATTTGAAGACTCTTCAGTTTCTTTGGCAAGTCCAAATACCAGTTTCACTCCTACAGGCTTTTTTTGACTTGACATTTTGCAAAGCTCTCTCAAAACAAAAAATAAATGAGGACACTCTGCAGATGCCCTAGCCATTTTAGGTATTCTGGGTCACATCCGGACAGAGGCAAGCCTTCTCGGAAACACCAAGGATGTCACATAGACTCGGACAGGTTATTAACAAGTCCACGCACCCCTCCAGCTGCCCACCTCCTGTGCCCAGACACCCGACCGCAGTCACAAACCCTGGACCAACCCTCGGGACCCCTCGGATGCCAGCCCCGCTTTCCCGCTTCCCCAGCTCGCAAGAGGACAGGAGCCGATTTCCATCCGAGAGCTGTGGGTTTACCTCCGTAGTGGGGAGAGGAGGAAAGGAGGCTGTCACCTACCACAGGCTGCCCCATTCCCGCTGCTGCGGGGAGGAAACCATCCCCTTCGCGGGGTAGGGAGGCGGCGGAGCTTTGTGCGCTTGTTTTAATAACAGCTTCTTCAATAAAATCCGAGCAGGTAGCGCGGAGCCTGGGCTAAGCAGCCAACTCGCGCAGCTTTCTGCCTTCCCATTCTCGCAAAACTCTAACACCAAACCAAGCAGTGCCATCTATTGACAGCAGTGGCTCATGGCCTCGCCACAGGCACAGCAGCCCCGGGTGCCGCTATCCCTCGCAGGGTCCCCCCAGGTGGGAGCGGGGAGTTGCGGGAGCAGCGCTCCCCCGCCCTCCCACCCGGAGAGCCCTCCACGGTCCTTCTCCCCTCATGTCTCTTCCGTGCCATCCATCACCGCCTGCCTCGCTGTCACTCTGCCGCGGCGGCTGTCACCCGGCTGTGACTGAGCTAGAGAAAAATGAGCCGTTTAAGCTCGGGACGTTCGGGGAACACGAGACAAATTAACGAAGTGCGAGAAATTAGAGTGCATAAATCTGAGGGCTTTAAATCACCCTGCGGCTGCTCATACTCAGAATTAAAGCGATCTGAGCACCACGGTTAAGTCTTTCTTAGCTGGCCCCACTTTCCTACAGGATGCTGATTTCCAATTCAGCTTCCATATATTATGGCAATTTCACCTCGTTGATTGTGCCTTAGTGGTTTGTGGGTGTTTTAGTTAGTTAGTTAGTTAGTTAGTTAGTTAGTTAGTTAGTTAGTTAGTTAGTTAGTTAGTTAGTTAGTTAGTTAGTTAGTTAGTTAGTTAGTT